>PVHP010001159.1:72500-112136 GCA_004024765.1 Zapus hudsonius
TAGATCCATATCTCTTACCCACTATGCTAATCAATTCAAACTGGATCATAGATATTAATGCATGAACTGAAACTCTGAGACTTCTAAATGTGAACCAAAAAAAGGTACTTCAACATATAGACATAGCAAGGCAGTCTCTGAAAGGGCACCAAGGGCACAGTAAATAAATCCAATCATTGATAAATTGGATTGCATGAAATTCTACAACTTCTGTATAAAAAAGAAAACAACAGAGTGAAAACATACATCCTCTAGAGTATGAGAAATCCTTCACCAATTTTACAACCTGTGGGGGATTAAATATCTAGAGCATCTTCAAAAATAAAATATCCATATCTAGCCAGAGTGTTTAAGGAGTCACAGAGTCCATGAACTGCTTGGACATATGTCAGAAAACACTTATTACTAAGTCAAATAATCTCTGGATGAAACTCTGCTCTAGGCTTGTCCTTACGTGAATCTAATGGAAATAATTTCATCTATTAAGGCATCTAATCTGATCTGTGTCAAAAGTAAGATATTATATGAGTAAAAAGAACAAAAAAGTGTTTACTTGATTTAAATGTAGCCTCATAAGAATGAAGAGTACAGCCCACGGAGGAGGATATCCAACTGATCAGGGATGGGGAGAGCGGGAATTGGGGAATTCGGGATAAAAACGCATTGTTTGCCCACTAAATAATGTAACTCATTATGGACAATAAATATATATTTAAAAAATGAAGAGTATTTCTAAAGTGCATAAATTTTCCTTACATTGATATATTTTATCATTTATTACAACTCAATGCTCTCAAGTAGCTTTTAAAATTTATAAAGTTGATATCAGCCATTTCTGAGTCTCTCATTAAAGGCCAAATGAACTCTCAGTATATACAAATATAACTTATTATAAATATCCATTGTTTAATGCAATAGGTGAAATTTTTGTTGTCATATGAATATTTTTCATGAATATTAATAATTATTTAGAAAATGATATTGTTGAAAGGGTATAAAAATTTATAAAGCCCTTACCTCTAAAATATATCACAATAAAAGATAACAGAACTATTTTAATTTATATGGCATTAAATAAGTTATTGTATTATTGGTGTTAAGATAGTTCAAGTTTCTAAAATGATTTATATAAATGTACTTTAAGTTTGAACACATATTAGTTTTATGATGACTTGGTAATGCTATAATTTTTAAATATCAATGGATGTGAAGAGAAGGTGACCAAAGCTCTTTTCTGGAGTATATTTCCAAAGTATGACCAAGCCAGAGTCAACAGCCAGGGAGGCATGGGCGATTTTTCTTTTTCTTTTCATATGAATTTTAGATGTTCAATAACAGGAATTTGAGAAGGGAAAAATGAAATGAGATCATGGAAGACTAGGGTCACAAGGAGCTGCTAAGAATATATCAGTATATATATCCATGTATTTCTGGTTTTGAAGACAATATATCATTTAAAACTATAAGAGGATATGGATTCAGATAAGAGTTGATGAGATGACAGGAGACTCAGTCACTTTAGAGCATTTTGTGGGATGTATTAAGATGGAATTAGTGAAAGGTTGTTAGCCATCATCTTTTTAACCCTACACTTGATATTCCACATTCCCTGCTTATGTTACATTGTCTCTGTTTCTGCCTACCACATCTAACCTCTGAATTATGTCACTATTTATCACAATCCTGTAAATCTCACTGTGGTTTCACAGTGACCTTCCATTCTAGTGCAATAACTTGTCCAGTACAGCCTGCTCATATCATGAGATATCTGCAGTTATTTCCAACAAAAGCAGAGAATCGGGACCACTTCTCATTTTCCTCTTTTCTCACTAGAGATCAGAAGTGCATGAGGCAGATGCTGAGGAATATGTAGTCAGGGAAATTCTAAACAAGCAATCACAGAAATAACTAGGACATATTTCACGTGGTTTTCTGCCTGGTGCAGGTTCTGGGGGTCAGGTGGAGAGAGGCACAGTGTTGGTAGGAGACACAGGAACACAGTGAGAAGTTGCTGTGGGTAAAGCTGGGAGCAGTGTTGGAGAGATCCTGAAGGTCATTTATCTGTTCTCTGCATCCCACTGATACGATACCAACAGAGAGACTATTTTTAACGGTGCCTGGGAGAATTTATTCAGTAATCTACTTTAAACAGAAAGAGGTTTGGCCAAATAAAGTGATTTCTTTAGTGTAAATGGTATCACTTTTCTCAGAGGCTTCCGCTTTATACTGCTGTGAGTAGAGGTCACTCTGTTACCTGCTACTAACACCATTTCACACTTACCAACAAAAACATTGTTATCTGATTACCTGAACTTTCCAACTGTGTGCACTTAAGACTAATACAGACAGCCCACGGAGGAGGATATCCCAGTGATCAGGGATGGGGAGGGGGGAAATTGGGGAATTCGGGATAACAACGCATTGTTTGCCCACTAAATAATGTAACTCATTATGGACAATAAATATATATTTAAAAAAAATTAACCATGATAAAGGATGAAAGTAAAATGTATATGTAAATGACAGAAGAAACTGAACTTACACGCTGCACTCAGATTTCTTTAGACATATAGAAACAGTGGTACGAGTGAAGCAGGTTTATTGGATGAGCTTACAGGATATGGGCAGAGACACAACTGTAGCTGTCTGCAGGCTGGAGGGTCAGAGAAGACAGTAGCTGCTCCTTCTAAGAGGCTGGAAGTCCCAACATTCCCAACGTGGCACAGATGACCTGAAGGAGCATTCTCTGAGAGCTGCTAGTCTTCATTCCATATTGGAAGGCTGATGAAGCTGGGATCTGATGTCTAAAGTTAGCAGCAACAGGGCAGATGCATGGACCAGCAAGAATATGCTTCTTTTATTTGCTTCAAGAGACTTTCCAGATTATCCTTCTGATCTGTGTATCACCCAGTCCCAATAGTCATTCAAGAAAGTGTGGCTTAGTTTGTGCAAATATGTGATTTTTTCCCGTTATTTGTTATTAATTATATTTTTCTTATGTGTATCAAAGATCATTGAAAATATTTTGACTCTCTCTATTTGGTTTATTACTGATTTGAGACTGCTTTATCATGGATGATGATGGATGTTTGCTTGAGAAGAATATGAACTGCTTTCGTTCTGTCCACAAAGTTCTACCCATGACTGCCAGGTCCATTGCATATACCTTATTGAAAGTTACCAACTTTGATACATTTCTGTCATTTTCACTATTTAGATATCATGTTTACTTTATATATTTAGGTACTCTGATGTAGGATATGCATATATTTATAGCTATTATATTTTGCTACTGAATTGAACACTAATCATTACAAAATACCCTTCCTCTTCTATAGGGTACGTGTTTATAAAGTCTATTTGTTATGTGCGCATTCTTGTGGGTAGATTTGATGTGTGGTATGTGATGTGTGATGTATGCATGTGTGTGTATGAATGTGCATGTCTCATGCATATTCATAAGGAGGCTAGAAGGGAATATCTGGTATTCTTTGCATATCACTCATCCACTTGATTCCTTGAGACAGAGTTTTTTCCTCAACCCAGAGCTGCAGTGACTCAGTGAACCCTGATGATTCTCCACCGATCCCCACCACACTGGTGTTACAGAGATACATGCTCTTGTTTCACTTTCTTGAGAGATTCCTGGAGGTTCAACACTCCAGTCTCTGGCAAAGAGGCTCTCATGCTTAAGGGATATTCAAGTCTTTATTTTTCAAACTTAGCTTAAGTTTAAATAACTCTGGATTTGAGTGTATTGAGTAAGAATTGCACAAGGTTTCACAAACTCACCTTCATTTTTTTTTCAGGCAGGGTTCTTATGTGGTCCAGGCTGGATTCAAATTCCTTGCATAACTGAAAGTATCATGAACTTATGAACTTTTTGACTCTACCAACAAAGTTCTGGGATAACAAATATCCCTCACACATACCATACCTGGTTTCAAACATCTGAATACTGGCTACTCAAAATTATTTCATAGAATAACAAAATATTATTAGATACTGACCATGACATGTTTTTCCTATTACAGTGATATAAGCCACACTTTCCTCATGTAAATGTTTGTGAGGCTTAATATTTATCATCTGGAGTGGCTTTACAACATTGCTACATCTTGTACCACATGAGGCTATAAATGAATAAATGGAAAACAGTAGGAAACATAATCACACTAATAATTCTAATATATTCAACTGTGTTAAAATAACTGGTAATGGATGATACATTACCAATGCTACTTAAATAATGGAATGCTAATTGTTTAAAGGACGATTTATATAAAAATATACAACTTTAATGATTCCAATTATTTCCGCTTGGAAAATTACATATCTGCATTCTCAAATCCATCTGTTGAGTCTCAGTGTTGGAATGATGATATTGTGTATAGGGACCCATTTCAGGAAATCTTATTCCATAATAACAAAAGAAAAAACATAGAAAACCAAAGGCATTCTTCCTATAGAGTAATGAAAACAAATCAAAGAAACAGGAAAATCTATATGAGTTATTTTTGTCACATAGAATAACTAGATCCTATGTATTCACAAAACAAAATTCAAAGTGACTTAGAGATTTGAAAACATAACAAGAATTTTATTTTCAATGCCTCTGACTTCATCTTAGAATGCTGACACAGAAGCAAGATTATCTTAACTACTAGAACTTTGTTTTTCTCATAAATCATGATACTCATGACATTGTTTGAGGCACTGTGGTGAGATGTATGACTGCCATACCTGTGGTTTCCCTGTCATCTACCCAGGTGTATAAAAGGCACTTGGCAGACAGTGAGGTCCACACTCAAGAAAACTACTGTTGCTCCTCACCTGAACAGTCCATTCCTGACACCATGTGTTACTACGGAAGCTACTATGGTTGCCTGGGCTATGGCTATGGTGGCCTGGGCTGTGGCTATGGTGGCCTGGGCTATGGTTATGGATGTGGCTATGGTGGCTATGGTTCCTTCTGGGGTCGCCCGCTGTGCTGTGGAAGGTACTGGTCCTATGGCTTCTACTGAACCACTGCTACAGATTCTCAGCCTGCGGCTGTAACCTGCGGTGTTCCTGGAAGTTGTTAGTTTCTTTACATTTGGAATTAGTAAATATCTTCAAAAGTGCTATCTTCTACTAAACTATGTGAGAAAAATAAGTGAACTGTATCATGCCTATCTTATTCTTCATCCTCATCCTCAATTGGATTATGTGACAGCTTTCAGAAAAGATTTTGTATTATATCATTCCCAGTGAGAAGTGATCAAATTTGACTTTTAGCTTTTGTATAGAAATCAACATGTTATTAAATAAATATTTCATTGAAATACTTTTCATAAAAAATATTACTCTTCCAATTTTAATAAAAAATTCTCATCAATGTTACATATCTTTGCATTTGTTTGTCATTGATCATGTGTGTGATTGCTAATACCATTTGTGCAATTATAGTGCATATTATAGTCATTTGATAATTCAAAGAATGAACAGGTAATTGTGATAAAAACCCTTTGCATCTCTTTTCTCTTGAACACCTCTCTCAAAGGCAAATCGAAACAGAAATAATTTTAAACATTGTTCTCCTGTGACACAAGAAACAGAAATAATGAGTGTTTTCTACCTATACTGGTATAATTTATTTTATGTCCACCTTCTCAGTCATTAGCGACCACTATGCACTATCCTCTTCATTCTTTAAATTGGGCTTTTATGTTTTCCTAAATACATGAGAATATGTGGAATTTTCCTTTCTGCTAAATATATATGTATTTATACATATATATGTACATACACATACATATATACACACACATATATATATATACATATACATAAACATACATATGTATACATACACACATATGTATAGATATAGATATAGATATAAATATTATGTATAAAATATTCTTGGCAACATATGTGTCACAGTCAGCCACACGGCACTGGGATGAATCTCCAAACCAAGCTCAGTTTATGGGAGGAAATGATTTATTCAGGCTACAGATCCAGGGGAAGTCCCATAAAAATGAAAGAAGCTGGTCCTCTTTCACTGATCTGAGCAGAGAGCAAAAACCCACCACCTACACCACACATACTAGGAGTCAGGCAGGAGGGGCAAGGAGAGAATTCTTTCACTTTTATATTGCCCTAGGGTTGAGTCTTGCAATTCTATCCCAGACTTAATGGCTTCCTGAGTCTCTGGAATTTCCTTCCTGCACTGCCTACAAAGGAAAGGATGTTTACTTCTAGCTTCTACATCCTGCCCCCTACTGAGAGGCTGCCTTCCTGTGAACATCCACAGAGACCCACCAAAGATTACTTGAAAGGTCAAGTTGACATCAAAACTTAACCATCACAAGTTGGGCTTTTATGTTTTCCTAAATATATGAGAATATATGGTATTTTCCTTTCTGGTAAATATATATGTATATATACATATATATGTACATACACATATATACATACACACACACACACATATATATATATATATATATATATATATATATATATATATATATATATATATATATGCATATGTATAAATAAACACATATGTATAGATATAGATATAAATACTATATATAAAATATTTTTGCCAACATATAGTTTTGACATTTTTAGGAAGAATTATTTGTCTATACCTACCTGTGTGGAATTATTTCTGAACCATCAATTCCATTGACTAGTCCATATATCCATTGTTGCGTTAGCACAATTCAGTTGAATTTTAACATATGGCTCTGTAGTACAATTTGAGAACAGTAGCAGTGGTATATAAAATGCTCTTTCTATTTAGGATTGCTTTGGCTGTTGGGTGTCTTTTATATTTTAAATTGAAAATTAAGATTAGCTGCTGTTGCAGTCAACTTTCTACTTGCTGTGCAGAAAGAACCCAAGCAAAAGTGGCTTGTAGAGGAATGGGTTTTTTAGGCTTACAGACTTGAGGGGAGAATCCATCATGGCAGGGAAAATGATGGCATAAGAGAGGGTGGATATCACCTCCACCACAGTACTACAAACAGTGGCAGGAAGGTGTGCCAAACACTGGCAAGGGGAAACTCGTTTATAATCCCCATAAACCCACCCCCAACAACACAGCTCCAGTAAGATTCTATTACCCAAACTGCCATCAGTTGAGGACTGATCATTCAGAACACATTTATTTGTTTGTGCAGGATGCCTGGATCAAACCATGACTGTCCCTAGAAACCACAAACTAATAATCATACATGATGTAAATACAATGTGTTCATCTCAATTAATAAATCCCCATAGCTTTCAACTGAGCCAAAATACAAAAAAAAAAAAAAAAACTGTAATGGCACAGAACATTCACTCTGTAAAAGATAATATGAGGCATTGCAAAAACAGATTGAACCAATAAGATTTTAAAAAAATCAGGGCAACATCATCTTTAAATCCAAGTTCAATGATTCTAACCAATAACAAGTATCTTGGAGACTCGATTCCACCCTTCCAGAGTGGCTACTCACAGTCCTGGAAAATTTCTTCTAGTGCTGACAGCTAGCCTTGGCAGCCATCTGTAGTTCTGGCATCTTATTGAGTCTCCATTGCAACCTACAGTTTATCCTCAGGGCTCCATAAAGTCTCCATGCAGGCAATCCAGCACACCTGCTTCACATTACAGATGGCCATTTTTCAAAAACAAAACTCTTGTAAATCCAATGACCCTCTCTTCCTGCATTTGTTCTACTCCACAGAACCTTGTGGGCTACCAATTTGTTAATCCAGGGGGGAACAAAGAATTCAGGCCCATTACTTCAAAGAGTCCCCATTATTCCTGTTGTTCTAAAGCAGATCACCTGGCCCAATCTCAATGTTTGTAAGTTCTCAAACAATTGCAGCTGAATGGGCAGAAGTTTCTGCACATAGATTTCATTTCCTTTTGTGATATCTCCATCTGCTCATACCAGTCCATCTTTATGTAAAACAACCCTGCACAGGTTTCCCAGAACACAGGCAAGCAGAATGCAACAAGCCTCTCATACAAACTACTTCTGGCACAGTCCCTACAAAGTTCTTTTTCACCCTCATAAGCCAAAACTTACAGTTCATAGTTCTTACTTCATTGAGGTCTTTCTGTTCTGACCAGAATGGTCCATCAAGCTGTACTTATAGCACTGCAAGGTATCTCTCAGAATGATATTTCAAATCCTTCCACATTCTTTCTGAATATCACTTCCAAAAGCCCAAAGCCACAAGATCAGGGTTCTAGCAGCAACAGACCCCATATCCTGGTACCAAAACTGTTGCAGTCAGCTTTCTCTGTTGCTGCATAGAAAGAACCCAAACAAAAGCGGCTTGTGGAGGAATGGGTTTATTTGGCTTACAGACTGGAGGGGAGACTCCATCCTGGCAGGGAAAATGATGACATGACCAGGGGTGGACATCACCTCTGCCATGGCACTGAAAAAATGGCAGGAACATGTGCCAAACACTGGCAAGAGGAAGCTGGTTTATAACCCCCATAAGCTTTGAGGTTGTAAAACCCAAACTGCCATCAGCTGAGAATCAGAACACATTCATTTTTTGTGGGGGGCACCTGGATCAAACCATGACAACTGCTATGACTGTAGTAATTTGATTGGAATTCTGATGAGGATTGTATTATATCTGCAGATTAGTTTTTGTAAATAGCTGTTTTCACAATATGAACTTCTTCAATCTTGAGTAATGGACTAGATTCAAACTTCTAGTGTCTTTATTTTCTTTCTTAATTTTATAAAGTAGTCAAGTTGTCACTGTCATTACTTACTTGATTAAGTGTAGTCATGGGTATTTTGTTAATCTTTGAATTTAAGTTGTTTTCCTGGAGTTTCTCTTTTGACATGTCATTTTTGAGATATAGAAAGCATTAGTGTTTTTTTTTTCTTGTTTGTATGTTTGTTTTTTTTTTAAGGTAGGGTCTTGCTGTATTCCAGGAATTGACTATTCTGTAAATTTACTGACCTGGAATTTACTATGTAGTCTGAGGGTGGCCTCAATCTCACGGAGATCCTCCTACCTTTGCCTCCCATAGTGCTGGGATTAAAGGTGTGCACCACTGCTCCTGGCTGCTTCTGAGTTTTCTATTTGATTTTGTTTGCTGTTTCATACTGAAAGTGTTTACCAAGCATAAGCATTTCACATAAAAACGTCTGCATCTTTTTATTTATATTTATTTATTTGCATGCAGAGAAGAGGGGAGAGAGCTGGAAGAGAGAGGGGGGATCCAGAGAGAATGGGCGCAATAGGGCCTCTAGGCACTGCAAATGAACTCCAGATTCATGAGCTACTTTGTGCATTTGGTTTAATGAGGGTACTTGGAAATCAAACCGAGCTTATTAGGCTTTGTAGGTAAGCCCCACTTTCTGCCTGACTTCTTCCTTACCCATTTATATTTCTTTCATTTTTCTCTTATATCCTAACATTTCGATAACTATATGGAATAAAGTGGGGAAATGGATTGCTCCAAGTAACTCCATTTTGTTTTAGCTAACTCCATTTTTGAGGAGCTCTACCCCTCTGAAAATTACATACTGGTTAACAGAACATTCTTACCCAGTAACACCTGCTGAAATGGGGAGATTATTGTTATTTTTGTGGTTCTCGGAGGTTCATTATTTTTGATTAATTGAAACTTCCATGCCTCTGGTTTGATAATATTGATTAACACTAGCTTCTATTACTTGTCCTGCACCTTATATGATGTAATTGTGTAGGCTAGCTTTATTAACTCTATCCCACCTTCTTTGAGGTTCAAGAGTCCTCCGAAGCATAATCTCATTCTTGCTTAAGAAGTGTGGTGAACTATAATTCTTTCACATGGATTGTAACAGGAAAAGTATTGTCTTTATACCATATAAACATCAATGAATGCTTCTGCTAACAGAGATAATGTTTACTACTTGACAGCATCTGTTTCTGTGTGTTCCAGAGAATTTTAGTCAAAGCACTGTAGTGGTTAATTTCCTCAGAGCTGTGACAAAATCTCAGGCAGGTGCAGCTGAAGGGTTTCTTTTGGCTTTCAGTTCAAGGTCACAGTCCTTTGTAACATGGGAGGCCTGGTGACAGGTGGATGAATTAGCTGATCCCATTGAATCCATAGTCAGAAAGTTGAGAGCAATGGATATGTGTGCTCACTTAGCTCTCTTGACTTCATAAAGTTCATGTCAGTCCATAGAATGTTAACACCCACACTTCCTGTGGATATTTCTGCTTGAAGTAACCTAATCTATGAAATACCAAAGAGATATAACAAATATAGGTTTCCTATCAAAGAACCAACTGAAATTAAACATCACAGGCACTAAAAAGTCAAAGCTGAATGTGTTTCTCATGAAATCTATTTTGCATCGCATAAATAAATTCTAATGAATTTTACAAAAATTCAAACCAAATGAAATAGATCTTTCATTGATTCAGTTTATACCCATTTATACCCGTACTTCATACATTAACTAGAAATATATTTTTAAAAAGAGTGCAGTGTTTGTAGGCCTCTATATTAATTTCAAATACAGTTTTATATAGAGAACAATATTTTCAGTAAATGCCATGTGTATGCTATGCAAAGGAGGTAACACTGAAGTTCTTTCTAAAACATTGTCCCCAATGAATGAGACAATTTGCTGCTGTGTCTGCAAGTATAGTTGTAAGAGCTAATGTTACACCTGAATAAAATAACAAAATATCTACTTGAGATTTGATATTGGAGCCCATTCAACAATGTTAACAATGACCTGATCACAGGAACATTTGTAACTCTGTTGGATCACAAAGCAAATCAACACACATATTCTCTCTCTCTAATAAATATTTTATTATATTTTATTTATTAGAGAGAGAGAATATGTAAAGTCACATAACTTGATTATGCAATCCTGAAGTAGGAGTAAAGTCATCTCTATGACAACAGCATTGTTTTTTCAGTAAAGCAAGACTCTTGTGATGTCAGAAGCACAGGGGTGAGATATGTGACCATGCAATGCCTGTGGTTTCTCTGTCCAACACCCAAGAGTATAAAAGGCACTGGAAAGATAGGAATATCCAGACTCCAGAAACCTACTGCAGGTCCTTACCTGACCAGTCCACTCCTGACACCATGTGTTACTACGGAAGCTACTATGGTGGCCTGGGCTATGGCTATAGAGGCTTGGGCTATGGCTATGGTTATGGCTGTGGCTATGGTGGCCTGGGCTGTGGCTATGGCTGTGGCTATTGTGGCTATGGTTCCCTCTGGGGCCGCCCACTGTGCTGTGGAAGGTACTGGTCCTATGGCTTCTACTGAGCAAATGTTCAGATGTTCAATCTGTGAGCTGTAACCTGTAGTGTTTTTGAAATTTCCTCCAAGGTTCTTCACATCAGAAATTCCTCAGTATCTTAAAAACCTCCAGATTCTACTAAACTTTAAACAACTAAATATTAAATAATCTGAGATATGTCTGCATTATTCCTCATCTTCAATTGGAATTTGTGACAGTTTGCAGAAAAATTTTGTGTTTTCTTTATAATGCTCTACAAAAATGTGATCAAATTTGACATTGAACTTTACTGTAGAAATATGCATTTTTAAATAAAGTTTTGCTGTTACACTAAATAGTCCCCATGTCTTTGACTTCAATGGCAGTGTGAGAGGTCACATGTGTGTGGTTGTTTGTAGTTAACAGGAGAACAAGTGATGGGAGGAGACAAACTGGAGAGAGAGAGAGAGAGAGAGAGAGAGAGAGAGAGAGAGAGAGAGAGAGAGAGAGAGAAGAGAGAGAAGAGAGAGACCTCTTGATTCTTTTATCTCTGGGTTTCAGTTTGCATGTTTCTGATTTCTGCACTTGTGAACGATGTCGCAGTTAATTTGCTAATGTAAATATTTCCTCAAATCAATTTTTTCTCTAGCTAAATTGAGAAATGTTTTGACAGTTATTTCATTATCAAAGTTAATTCTATGTATAGTTGAGGGGGAGGCTTTCATCCGAGTGATTTCTGTAATGGTTGAAACTATTTTCTCACCATCAATGTACACAACAAATAAAAGAATACATAAAGATAATTAAGTTGTCAAAACATCCATATTGGCAGATGATATGCAGTTATATTTTAGAGACCCAGCTATTCCACCAGAAGACTCTGATATCTGATAAACCCTTCCTATGAAGAACCAGAAAAAGAATCAACATTAAGAATTTAGAAGACTTTCTGTGAACCAATAATGAAGTTTACAAGAAAGGATTATGTGGAATATATCTGAATACTTTGAAAGTATACATAAAATACCTAAGAATGAACCTAATCAAGGAGGTTACCTCAGTTCCAAATATTTAAAATACTGAAAAAAGTGTACAGAACACTAAGATAGGTAAGTGTGTTACATGATCAAGAATTGCCAGAATTAATATTGTGTAAAGTTTTTTTTCTAAAGCAATATGCATATTAATGCAAAACCCATCCCAACTGCATTATTACCAAACCAAGGAAACAAAATTCTAAACTTCACTAAAAAGTACAAGGAATTCCAACTGCCAACAGAATTTTAAGAAGGAGGAATACTTGAGGTATCACATCTCCTATTCCCAAAATTCACTGCAGTTGCAGGCTTATAAAACCTCAGTAGTGCCACCAACAACAAACAGTAGTGTAGAGCACGGGAAAAGTATAGAGAACCTAGAAATAAACCAACATAGCTAAAGTCACCAATTGATAAAGTAGAAGACCATACATTGAAAAAAAAGAAAAGAAAACACAACCTTTTCAATAAATGGTGCTGAGGAAACTGGATATGGATTTATACAGGATTAAAGCTAGAGAATTGACTGAAATTGCATCGGTGATGGTATGTTTCATCCTAAACTTTGAATCTGCTAGAGAAAGACATGGGCTGAGCACTTCAAGATAAGTATTAGGAAGCCTTTGCTGCAAATGGTTCCAGTAACAGGACAAATAAAACTAATAAACAAATAGAATAACATTAAATCAACCTGAAATATGAAATAACATACAATAAAGGGAAATAATCACAAGAGTGAATATAGAAACTACAATGGTACAAGCAAATCTTTGCTCACTATAAACCAGTCAAGGGATTGAATATATATATATATTCCTCCAAAATTATACAATAAAATCATTCTATTTCTAGATGAGAGAATAAACCTAATCTACAGTTTTCCAAAGGAGAAATTCAGATGGTAAACATATGTTTGAAATAATTTTAAATATCTTTAGGAATAAAAAAATCAAAAAAGAAAATTAAAACTTCATTCTATTTCATCATATCTGTAGAGAAAAAGAAACCATACACAACTGGGATGGATAAACACTGGTGCAGAAACTATGGAAATTAGTGTAAAGATTCATCAAAAAAACTAAAAGTAGAATCACCATGTGGCCCATCTAACGCACTCTTGTGTACACACAATGGATTCTAAGTCACAATACCACAGGATAATATACATCCATAAATATTACTGCACAATTCATGAGATTCAATGAGTATTTATGTTAAGAAAAAGTAGATTCCCAAAGAAAGATATCTTGCACTTTTTCATGCACATAAACTAGATATAAATTTATACCTCTTTGCTTCTCTATCTCTTTCTTTCTCTCTCTCTCTCTCTCTCTCTCTCTCTCTCTCTCTCTCTCTCTCTCTCTCTAAATTTGTGTGGTATAGTTCACAAATTATAAAATGAAAGGATTTCATAAGAGAGGAAAATAACATATGGTGGCTGTGATAAAGTGTGAGTAATCTAATACATTTCATACACTGAACATGAAGCAGCAGAAGGCACTGTTTGAGGGAGGAGGTGGACCTGCAAGAGGGAAACAGGGGTGTTGTAGTCAGCTTTCTAGTTGCTGCACAGAAAAAACCCAAACAAAAATGGCTTGTGGAGGAAGGGGTTTATTTGACTTAAGGACTCGAGGGGGAGACTCCATCCCGGCAGGGAATATGATGGCATGAGCAGATGGGTGGACATCACCTCCTCCACAACACTGCAAACAGCAGCAGGAAGGTGTGCCAAACTCTGGCAAGGGGAAGCTGGTTTATAACACCATAAGCCCACCCCCAATAACACAGCTCCATCGAGGTTGTAAAATCCAAATTGACATCAGCTGAAGATCAATTACCCAGAACACATTCATTTGTTTGTGGGGGACACCTGGATCAAACCATGACAAGGGGACAGAGGAGACCTGTGTGGGAGAGGATGAATGAGAGAAGAACACCATTACATTTGTGAATGAGAATGCCATTATCAAACCTTATATACTACCTTAGAGTTTAATAACAATCTAAATAAAAACATCATAATAACATTATTAAAATAATTGAAAAACAAAAAGGGAATTATTCGATGAAGAAAATGTTGAGTGGGATGGTCAGTACAATAAATAAATACTGCAATCTGAAAGGGAAGCACCACATGTACTTTTTTGGAAACATATGGGAAATTTTCAAACATCCCTTTAGAAATGGAAAGGATGAGTAGTCTCTTGAGGTTACAAAGGGTGGTGGTAGGATGAGATGGAGACTCTCAGCAGAAAGAAAAACGATGGTCTCAAGAGTACATGGAGAAAAGGAGCCCTTACTCTAGTTAAAATATCAAGAACTATAAAGAGGAAAAGAAATAATGAATGGCTTGCTTTGTTCCTTTTTAAGAGTCAATGTAGCACTCTTTCTGAGGGGACCATGGTGAGGATTGCATTTAATGTCTTGTGCATATTAGACAAAGGCTCTTCACTGAGGTGTATCTTCATATATGTTTTATGTACCTTTGAAGAGAAGAGTCACAGCTTTCTCTATTATGTCAGGTGGGGTTCAACTATGATACCCATTTAAATGAAAGTCCATAAGATTGATGTTGGAGTGGTCACTTAGTTATGGTGTGTGTCACAGGGACATTTATATCAGCCTTATGTCATATCACAAAATGAAATATGTAACATGTATCTTTCCAGGAAATATTAATTTCCTGTGGATTTGAAAACAGTGTGTAAAGTGGTAGTTTATTGTGAATTTGGAAAGCAATGTATGTGAAAACAAGTGGTATGGAAGAAATATCAGAATATTTATCTAAATTCTGAACTACCACCAGATAAACAATAACATAATCAGTAATAACTAATTCATGAGCAAACCTCAGGGTTTTATTCTTCTAAAAATGAAAAGAATGTAAACAACAGAAAAGAAAACACAACGACCTTCTACTTATGGAAAATGGTAAACCAAACAAATACAAATGGGAGATAACAATTTTAATTATATCTATCACATGGCAGAATCAGGTCATATGTATTTACTAAATACAGAACAAAACCATATATTTATTTTAAAGTCCCATGATGTGATCTTGGAATCCTAACATAGGAGTGAAGTCATCTTAATTAGAGTCTTATTTTCCAGTATATTCTACTATCATGCTATTTTCTTCAGCACAGTGACGAGATGTGTGAGCTCACAATGCCTGTGGTTTCCCTGTCATCTACCCAGGTGTATAAAAGGCACACAGCAGGTGCTGACATCCGCACTCAGGAAACCCACTGCTGCTCCTCACCTGAACAGTCCATTCCTGACACCATGTGTTACTACGGAAGCTACTATGGAGGCCTGGGCTGTGGCTATGGCTGTGGCTATGGCTGTGGCTATGGTGGCTATGGTTCCTTCTGGGGCCGCCCACTGTGCTGTGGAAGGTACTGGTCCTATGGCTTCTACTGAGCAACTGTTCAGATGCTCAACCTGTGAGCTGTGACTTGCTGTCTTCCTGGAATTTTCTCCAAGTTTCTTCACATGAGAAATTCTTTCATGTCC
Organism: Zapus hudsonius; assembly: GCA_004024765.1. NCBI lineage: Eukaryota > Metazoa > Chordata > Mammalia > Rodentia > Dipodidae > Zapus > Zapus hudsonius. The sequence goes on from PVHP010001159.1 coordinate 88,300, forward strand.
AAAATAATTCCAATTTTCTTCTGAACTACCAGAGAAAATGAAATGAAACGTCTCATGCACTTCTTGATTCCTCATCTTGAAACTGATTGTGACATTTTACAAACAAGTTTTGCATTATCTTTACAAGGCTGTTTAAAATGTGCCCCAATTTGATTTTCAACTTCGATTAAAAATATATCTATTGTTAAATAAACTCTTCCATTGCAATCATTGATTTCTTTTATTCTTATTAATTTGTCCCCATCAACTTGGCATGTATGTTTGTGTGTTAGAGTCTGCTGTGTTACTGGTGTTTGGTTGTTATGGGTGGATACCTGGGGGAGTAGAGAGGGAGAGGGAGGTGCAGACTAAGGGGGAGAAACATTTCCTTTAAGGATTCCTGTACTGATGAGCTCCTTTGTTTTCCTATGTTTACTACTTTGAAAAATCACAATGAATATGGAAGTGCAGATGCCTCCTGGATATCAAATCTGTATTTCTATTGTCAAATTTGGGGAAGTGTAATTTCTAGCCCATAAGTTAGTTCTCTGCATTTTAGGGAGCATCATACAAAAGGAGTGTTTTCATTAAATGCATGCTCTGATTTCCATTCCCATCAATGATGCTGAAGGAACTTTGTTTCTTTATAAGCTTTCTAACATTTATTCATTTTCTTTCAGAAAGTAGATATTTGAATAGCTGTAGGGGGATTTGCGTTTCTGAGATATTAGTAAAATTCTACATTATTTTAACCTTGTAGCTTGTATGAATGTGTTCTTATGACAAATATCTATTGTAATACCCCATCTTTACAACCTTGTTATTTTGACTTGTAGTGTTTTACATAAATTTTGGAAATTCAATCCCCTTTCTTCTTTTGTGAATATTTACAGTCTATTGTTCTATTTTTCAGATCATGTTATTAAATCCAGAAACACCTATTTTTGTTCTTAGTGCCTATGTTTTTAATTTATATCAACTGAATCCTCACCTTAAAACCTTTTCTCCCCACCATGGCCATGTTCTAGATTCCAAAACTTTACTTCATCTTCTCTGTATGATTCTTTTTAATGTTTAATGACAGCAAGTTGTACCACTGCCACATTTATTTTGGAGTAATGCTATAACTACAGAGGGGAAATTACTTTTCAATCAATCATCCATATCTCTACTTAATGTATCAATAACAAATTTATGTAGGTTTCCTTATTGTGTACTTATTCAGCTATGCTTCTAACTAGGTTTACTCTTATGACCTAAAATATAATATAATTGATTATGCACAAAGTAAGATGGGTATTAATGGTGAAAAAGAATGGTGGTGTTATTGAGAGATGGAGTGAGGTAAGAGAAATGAATGTGAACAAGAACAAATTAGATTATGAATTTCTATCAAAATGCCAACAATGAAAATTCAAATGTGAAAATCAAAGTGAAAAAGACTGAACCAAATAAATTATTCTTTTGATGACTATATTTCACTATTCACACCAATTCTTCATGCACCATCTATGCACACACAGAAAAGACAAAGCACATGATTTGTTTGGTGCCTTTTAAGGAATCAGGGAAGTTATTTTTGAGGCACAGTAAGGGGGCAGGGTCACATATAATTTTGTGTGCCTGCAAAAGCTGAACTGTAACCCCAGAAAATGTCCATAATCTTAAATACATAAGGCCTTCTCTAACTGCCAAGTTAGTTGTGAGAGCAAAATAGCTCCTGAGTTAAAAATCACATGGGCTGGGGAGATGTCTAAGCTATTAAAGGCACTTACTGAAAATGCTTCCATTCTGAGTTCAATTCCCTTGGACCCCATAAAGCCAGATGTACAAAGTGCAGTATGTGTCTGGAGTTCATTTTCTGTAGGAAGAGGATCTGGCATGCAACTCTCCTCTCCCTTCTCTCTTCCCTTTTTCTCTTCCTCTCTCTCTTTCTCTCTTTCTGCATGACTCAGTCCAGACCAGGAAGACCCTAAATTCACTATGCAGTCTCAGGCTGGCCTTGAACTCATAGCAATCCTTCTACCTAGGTCTCCCAAATGCTGGGATTAAAGGCATGCCACCATTAAAATATTTAAAAATATTTAAAAATATTTTAAAAATTATGTACATAAGTTTATTTGATATCCGAACCCACTCTACAATGGTGTTTGAAGCATTAACATGGGTATCTCATTTATATAGAAACAAAAAGCAATGCATCAAACAACCTCTAAAAATGGTGATAAATTTTCCATATATTGAATACAACTTTAATCAAAATATTGTGGTCAGAATAAATCTCACATATATTTTCATATTTTATAAACTATCATCAGGTTACCAACTTAAACAGGAAGTGATTCATTTCTTCCATAATTTAAAAGACAACACTAGGTCCTGGTTTAAATGGGGAAAATGAATACCAAACAAACGTCAATTAGTTATTTTTTTAACATATTGTAAATTGGTTATATTCCCATTGAATTATACTCATGTGCTTCCTCTCTCTCCCTGACTTCCATTCCCCTGAGGGCCCTCTTAGTGGGGTTATCACCACAAATTGAGGAAACTACTTTACATACTTGTATCTTCTGCTATATGTAGCCAGATGCATTCATTAAACTTAACACAGAGTATCTTAGAGTCTTGAAGACAGAAATAGATTTTTATTTTGGAGCCTTTGATGCAATCTTGGAATCCTGACAAGCAAAATTATCTTAACTATGAGAGCCTTGTTTTTCCAGTAAATTATGACTCTCGTGATGTTGTCAGAAACGCAGTGGTGAGATGTGTGAGCCTGCAATGCCTGTGGCTTCTGTGTCATCTACTCGGGTGTATATAAAGTCACTTGGCAGAAGGTGACATCCACACTCCAGAAACCTACTGCTGTTCCTCACCTGAACAGTCCACTCCTGACACCATGTGTTACTATGGAAGCTACTATGGTGGCCTGGGCTGTGGCTATGGAGGCTTGGGCTATGGCTATGGTTATGGCTGTGGCTATGGTGGCTATGGTTCCCTCTGGGGCCGCCCACTGTGTTGCAGAAGGTACTGGTCCTATGGCTTCTACTGAGCAACTGCTACAGACATTCATACTGGGGGCTATGACCTGCTGTCTTCCTGGAAGTTCATCTTAATTTCTTCACATAAGAAAATCTTCAAAACCTAAACAAAATCCAGATTTCTACTGAACTCATTAAATGTCTTATGCCCACCTTGGCTCTTCACCTTCCAATGTATGAGTGCTTGCAGATAAGATTATGATACTCCATCAAATGTGGTCTAATTTAAGTTTGACTATGATGTAGAAATGTACTCTGTATTCAATAAACTATTTCATTGCAAATATCTCCCTGTTTCTTATATTTTTCTTAAGTAATATCTATCAACTTGCCATACATTTTTTATTTGTATGGATTGAGTGCATGTGTGTGGTGGTGGTTGACGTGAAAGGGAACAGGGTAGGGTACAGGGGAAGGAGAGAAGAAGGAAGACAGGAAGGGAGTGAGGAAGCTATGGAAAGAGGAAGGGAGGCTGGAGATGGAGAGGAAGCGAGAGCCCTTTCTTTATCCATGCTCTTCTCTTGAAGTCCTCATTCTTGGTAGTTATATGGATCTTTGAACACTTCCCTAGAAGGGATTTTTAAATATTATATTTTTATGCAATAGTTACTCTCATTTGCTATGAGAACCCAACACGAATGTATCCTTTCTTCCTGTGACTGATGCTATTCTTTTACTACTCCACTTCCTCCAGGGTCCTTCTCAGTAGCAACCATTTGACACCACCAATACCTGAAGGAGCTTTGTTTCTTTTTAGGCTTCAATTCTTCCTACTTTAAGCTAACCTATCTTGAACAATATGTCCTTTCCCCCCCCCCCAAGTTGGAATTTTAAGTCTTTCAAACTGCAGTGGCCCACTTTCTGGTAGCATCATTTATTGAGGTGACTACCTCTCTTGTCCATTTCTTCATGGTATGCATTTCTTTTTTGTCAATTCTTATAACTTTATTTTTATATTTTTAATTTGTATTTTATATTTTTAGATGTCTAATATAAACTTTATTTCTTTTTAAAAATTTATCTTTATTGCCCAAAATTAGATACATTGATTGAGTAAATATTGTGCTTATATTCCCATTTCCCTCCCCCCCTGTCCCTAATCCCCTGGGTATCCTCCTTGGAGGGCACACTGGATCAATCCATGTGGCAAGGGGTTATGTATAACACAGGAGGCAACAAAGTTGCCCCCCTTTATGAATTGTAGCTGAGGGGAGCAATGTCTTTGCGTAATGTCTTCCATCATGGCTCTTACAATCTTTCCACCTCCTCTTCTGCTCAGTTCCCTGAGTCATGGAGGGTGAGTTTTAAGTCCGTTTCATTGTTGTTATTGTGACCTTATGAGTCTTTTTGCTTCTACTTTAAATTGTGTTGGAAGTCGTTGGTGTCTGTCTCACTGAATTATGCTGGTTTGACTGATTGGCTGTGTTTATATGTCTCTTTCTTGCCCCATTAATGTCTCAAGTGTTTCACTTGGGGCTTACACGATAGGCCTGGGGTGGTTCACCTCTTGCTGTGATATCAGCCTTCAGCTTATCAGTGGAGTTGGAATGACCAGAGCTCTCTCACTGCCTTCTAAAAAATACAAACAGACTCTCAATCAGAGAGTGAGATCAGCATAGGTTAAATGAGACACATATTTCTAATTTGGCAAAATTCTATTGAGATTAGGTGCTCTGTAGTTCTCTGGTAATGGGGATTTCTTTTTGGAGCCCCAATTTTTGGTTCCCATAGGATTTTGCTTTGAGTCCCAATTCCAGTTAAGGGTTCCTTGTCACTGAGTGGATTGCTTGACCAATTTAAAACCTGTTGAATACCCCCACCCCGGTTTTGGTGCCTCTATTGCACCAGTGATCATTTCTTGGTCTGTTGATATCTCCCAGAAGGAAGTGTGTTCAGTCTTCTCATGACAGCAGTCTGCATTTTGTATCAGTGGTCTCTGCTTTCTCCATGTATTGTTGACCAATTTCCCCTGTCAGCTTATGTTGTGCCTTCCAGCACTGACTTGCTACCATCTGAGTACTGATACTATTCTGGATCTCGCATGGTCTCTTGGTGTTTTTCAATGTCTTTCTGTGGTTTCTTCAGGAATATGATCTTACCTTTGACCTGGGGTGGGTATTCAAGGGCTTTGACCAAAACCTGTCTTACAAAGTTCTGAGTCTCATGATGACTTTCTCATACATAAATGTTCATTTTATTTGGCTTTCTCTCTATGATTGTAAGTAAATCAAAAATTTTTTTAAAAAAACTATATTGAATAGCTAGGGTAGGATCTTTTATGAAGTCTACACATTTATGTTCCATTTTGTTGTTTAGTGATACTAGTCTACAACTGGCAGCATGTGTGTTGTCCAAATTCATTTGGTTTGAGCAGTGTAGAGACAGAGAAAAAGCTACTTCATATAAATTATTCCAATATCAACATTTAAAGTGACAATATTTTATTTATGTGCATTTTTCTGACTGTCAAACGTATTGAGGTATTTACCTAAGTTAATAGCTGATTTTGTTTTCTATAACATATTTTAAAACATTTAATTAAGAAAATAAACTAAACGAAAAATATGCCTTTGAGGATTTTTTTTCACAGTTTTTTGACAATACTTCAATTCTCTAAAAAATAAGAAACAGCAATATTTCATGGCTTATTTAGTCTCCTTTGAGCAGTAAGTTCTAATATTTTAAAAGATGGATCAGTCTGGTGTTTGAACTAATGTCTTGTGTGTGCTATGCAAAAGCTGTACCACTGAAATATATGTTCAACAATTATCAATAAATTTTCCAATAGATTGGTCAGTGCTCTAGACATTTTGTTAGAAAGAGTGACCTGTGCCGGGTGTGGTGGTGCACGCCTTTAATCCTAGCACTTGGGAGGCAGAGGTAGGAGGATTGCCGTGAGTTCAAGGCCAGCCTGAGACTACACAGTGAATTCCAGGTCAGCCTGGACTAGAGCGAGACCCTACCTCAAAAAACCAAAAAAAGAAAAAAAAAAAAAGAAAGAAAGAGTGACCAGTGATTTGAAAAAAACAATCCATAAGAATTGATGTTGGAACCTACTCAGCAATGGTATGTTTCATAGTTATGTATGTCTTAGACATCTTTCTATAGAATTATCAGTGAAATAGATAACACAAATATGCAGTTTTGTCAATAAAATAGTCATTTATTTTCTACATATATTAAAACATGCGTGAAATAATGACCTAAGCCCCAAATATGTTAACACTTATTATAAATTACCACCAAGTTATCATTGACACAACAAATACACTTCTCATTCATGATCAAGTCTTGGGCAGTACATTCATCCAGATAAAATTTATCCCAAAATGACACAGAAAACAAGCAAAAGAGAACACAAAGACCCTGCTGTATTTACAGAGTCATGAAGCACATGAAATGAATAGGAGAAAACTATTTTAATGAAATTACCATAAGATGAAATTTAGTCATATGTACTTAGTAACTTGAATACACAATGACCAAGAGCATTGAAATAGAAGAAAAGTTTTATTTTAAGCCTTGTGATTCAGTCAGAGAATCCTAACATCAAAACCAAAATATCCTAACTATGTGAATCTCGCTCTTTCCACAAATGGTCCACTTAGGATGCTGTCTTAGGCACTCTGGTGAGATGTGTGACCCTGCCTATCATACCTGTGGTTTCCCTGTCATCTACACAGCTGTATAAAAGGCCCTTGACAGAAGGTGACATCCAGACTCTAGTAACCTACTGCTTCTCCTCACCTGAACAGTCCACTCCTGACACCATGTGTTACTACGGAAGATACTATGGAGGCCTGGGATGTGGCTATGGTGGCCTGTGCTGTGGCTATGGCTGTGGCTATGGTGGCCTGGGCTGTGGCTATGGCTGTGGCTATGGTGGCTATGGTTCCTTCTGGGGTCGCCCGCTGTGCTGTGGAAGGTACTGGTCCTATGGCTTCTACTGAACCACTGCTACAGATGCTCAGCTTGTGGCTATAACCTGCTGTCTTCTTGAAGTTTCTCCACATCATGAATTCTTCAATATCTTCAAAATTCCTACGTTAAGCTAACCTATCTGAGTTTAAATAAATGAAATGTCACATGGTCATCTTACTTCCTTGTCTTCACTGGGATCCTGTAACTGCTTGAAGGGATGGTTTTTTTTCCATCATCTTTATAGGCTCTGTACAATGTTATCAAATTTAACTTTCAAGTATGTCATAGACCTATATTTTTATTAAATAAACTTTCTCCCAAACACTGTTTTTATAGTGATTAAATAGTTCCCATCACATTGGAATGTATTTTTTCTCTTTGTGTGTTATTTGTCACATGTGTGTAGTTGTGGAAAGCATGAGAGGGACATGGAAGAAAAAAGCGGGAAATAGGAAGTTGTAAACCAAGTAGTTGGAAAAATGCTTCCTTTATGCATTTACCCATTGGTTGACATTTTCGTTGTTACTATAACTTGCCTTGTGAATAACACCATAGTCAATTCATTTGTGCAGATTTTTTAAGGTAAAATGTTTATTTTTTTTCCTCCAGTTAGGTTCGAGAAGTGTTGTTTGATGTTAGTTTTATGGAAACTCAAGGTGAGAAGTTCTCTGTAGTTATGTGTGAAACGTCTGTACTAATATCCCTTTCCATGAAATATGTATAAGTGTTCATTTTATCCATATGCCATTTTTTTCAGATAGTACACAGTCTGACAGCTATAAGCAAGTGATCACATTATAACCTTCATTTGTATTTATGAAATATGAGAACAATTTTTATTCTTTCAGTCAACTGTAGTTTAACTTGCTAGTTGTGAAAATGTGTTCACATGTATGTGCTTACAAGGTGTAGGCATAAAATCATGGTAATAACTCCTGCCAACTCTTCAAACTATAGTCATTTGTAGGTATATGGAATTTGGAGTGTTCACTTGAAAACATTATGAAGCAGATTGTTTGAACCAATAGCCACCCATTCTGCTGTAGAAACCCAGAACTAAATGGCTGCTCTGCATTTCCATGTTATTTGTTTCACTTTGTTCTCATCTTCCTCCTCCAGCTCAAGTGACCACCATTCCTTTCCTGTCTTCTTTAAGAAGGGCTTTTATGTTTTCCCAAATATAGAGATCATGTGACACTCCCCTTTAAGATAGCTTCATTTACTGTAGTGACCATTCTACTCAGAAGTTTGTTCATAGCAGGCACTATTGTTTTCATTGCTTACACAAATTAAACACATTTGTTTTAATTATCATATATATATATATATATATATATATATATATATATATATATATATATATATATATATAATTTTATTTCATTCTCCTTCAGCCTTCCATCCCATTGACCTCCATCCCCTGCCTCCTTTATGCTCATGTTTCTCCTTCACAAAATGGTCCTTTCTTGGGCTTCATGTCTTATACATTGCGTAGCTTCTTTCTCCTCTTCCTTTCAGACATTTTCTTCCACTACCATTATCTTCTTTCTTGTTTCCTAATCCAACACACACACACACACACACACACACACACACACACATCTGGATGATTTAAATGTACATTCCATATATGTTAGATAGATTGGGCATTTGTTTTTCTGAGTCCAGCTTATTTTTTTTAAATGACCAGTTCTGTCTATTTTCTGTGAAGAGTTTTTCAATAAATATAGATGTGCAAGCATCCTATGGAATCCGTTTATGTTCACTCAGTGTGGTGTGGCAGGGCTATACAGTAGTTCTTTTTTCATAATTTAGGAATCCCCATACAGGTTTCCATAGTCACTGGACCAGTTTATAACCCCACCATCATTGTATAAAGGTTCTTATTTCCTTCACCCTCACCAGGAATTTCAAAGCAATTTCAACTTTCATTTCATGAATGGATGGTGAAAGAGGTTAGCTTTTTCCCATTCTCAAATATTTATTCAATTTATTAACTTATTTTTGACTGAATAACTTTGGTGTGACTTTTGCAGAAATTTATGTATTCTACATGTAAATCACCTGCCTGGCATATAGTTGGCAAAAAAAAATCTACCATCCTAGGCTGGCTCCTCATTCTAGAGATCATTTCTATTGTTGCACAGATGTGTTTTTCAATTCTTGTAGCTACTTCCCTTGCATTTAGAGTCCTTGGCAAAAATAAAAATGATTGTCTATATTGTGAAGTGATTTACTTATATTTTCCCTTAGCTATTTTTAAGTTTTGGGACTAAAAACCACTGGTCTATTTAGAGGTAATTTTCTCGTTTATTTCTTGTGCATATGGATATACAAATTCCAATTCTTATGAAGCCCATCTTTTCCAGGTTAAGCTTTAACAGTAAGAAAATTTCTCAGGTTAATTGAGAGACTGAAAAAGTGACTGGAAGGGGGGGATAAAGGGAACAGAGTGGGGACTTACACACCAATCTAAACCAATAATGAATGATCTCATCATGCAGTAAGCTCTCAAGGAAGTTGGGGACATCATGTAAGAGAGGCCCTGAATAGGGCAGGAGAAGCCTAACCCCAAGACAAATTACTCTGGCTTGTAACTCTCTCTTCCAGTCATTGGTTACTTCCTACACTGAGATGTTGATTGAAGAAATCTATGTGGTCTCCAAAACAAGACAGGGTTATATCAAAGCTCTTGAATACCCACTCCCGGAAAAAGGTAAGACCCTATTGCTGAATTACCCCAAACTCTTTTCACCCAACACTGAGAGACCCTGCTCAATCCAGAATGTTAGCCAGCCCCCCAGAGAATAAAATGTGTAGTGATGAAAGACATTACATGAGCTGCCAGTGGAAAATGACCAAAGATATTCCGAGAAAGCAGAGGTCACTGATATACAACACTGAATGATGCTATGAGAATGCTGAAGACACTGCCAACCTGGAAGCCAAGAAGTATTCATCTGTGCAATAGTGGCCCTAAACCCAGTTGGGTAATCAATGGCTTGCTAAATGTCTAAGAGATCCACTAAGTGGCAGGTAACCCTTAACTGGAACTGGGATCCTTGGTTACCCATATGAGGACAAAGAAGAAGTGGAAGAAGGGGCAGAAAGATTTTAAGACCCATGGTGGGGAGAATACCCAAAGCCATTGTCCCCCTCAGTAACATTGCATGAAGAAAAAGAAACTGGCTACTCTAGTACAACCCATAACCCCTATCCCTATCCCATGGTCTGGTCTAGCAAGCCCACCCAGAAGGGCCCACAGTGGGTTGGGGAGAGGGAGGAGAGAAATGGGGGTGACATCATAAGACTTGATCATGCAATGTTGCTAATTATTGACAATTAGTATGTAAAAAAATTAAATAGACAATAATTTACCAATCACATAACCAATAAATAGTTTATGAACAGTTCTCAGTACATTTGATATTCCTGATAATACTTATTCCACAAAAAAAGAATTAATAAAGACCTTATTCCTGCTGAGTAATGAAAATCACTCAGATGACAATATGATATAACTATTTTCATTATTTTACCATAGAATGGAAACAGTCCTATTTATTTTATAATGAATATAAGCTTGAGACCTCAAAATAAACTTGGATTCCATTTTAGACATTCCAGCATTGACCTTGGAATGTTAACACAGGAACAAAATTATTTGAGTTCTTCAGACCTTGTTTTTCTTGACAGTCATGGTGTGATCTAAAGCACAGTCTGATGCTGAAAAGCCTGTGGTTTCCCTGTCAACCCTTGAGAGTCTAAGACTGAAAAATTGAACAGTCTGGAAACTCCTGGTCCCAGTCACCAGCTCTTTCCCTCACTGAGCTATTGACCAAAGTGACCCATGAGGTCCCAAAAACAAGACAGCCTTAAGTCAAAGCTCTTGAATGCCCACCACAGGCCTGAGGTAGGATCCTCTTGCTGAAGAAACCACAGACACCCATTTATCATCAGCACCTAGAGACCATGCAAGGTCCAGAATGGTAACCAGCCCCCAGATGATAGTTAGTGCAGAGCTGGAAGGTACTGCATAAGCTGCCAGGGGAAGCTGGTCAAAGATAGTTGGAGTAAACAGAGACCACTGATATGAAATGCAGTCTGCCGCCATAAGTAAGTTAAACATACTTCCTACTGGGAGAGAACAGCAAACCAAGAAACAAACACTTGTGCAATGGAGGTGCCAAAGCCTGGGGGAGGCAATCAACAGCTTTTAATTCTCCCAAGTAATGCACTCAGTGATGGGGAGCCCTGAACTGGAATTGGGGACTCAGGGTAAAATTCACTCAGAAACAAGATCTTGTGATCTCAAAGAGAAATTCAATTTACAAGTGATTTACAAAGAGGCTGCTCACAATAGGATCTAGCCAATTCAGAAATGTGTGTCTCAGTTAACCTATACTGATCTCACTCTCCAATGGAGATTCTGTTTATATTTTTCAGAAGGCAGTGAGAGAGCTGCGGCTCTTCCAACCCTAACAACGAGCCGTAGGCCAATAGCTGACATCCTGGCAAAAGTTGAGTCACCCCAGACCTACCATGGAGGATCAACATAGAACCCCACAGATAGTTGTGGGATAAACAAGAGACCCATAATCACAGTCAATCAGTCAACCCAGGATAAGCGAGACAGATACCAATGATTCTCAAAACAACCTAAAGTAGAAGTAAAGAGACTCTTAAGACCTCAACAATAAAGCTGCCTTAATACTCACCCACCATGAATCAGGGAAACGAGCGGAAGAGGGGGCAGAACGATTGTAAGAGCCATGGTGGAGGAGAATATCTAGAGACATTGCCCCCCTCAGTAACAACATACAAGGGGGGGACCGGGTTGACTCCTAGGCTATCCATAACCCCCTATAACATGGACTGATACAGACTGCCCACAGAGGAGGATATCCAGCTGATTGGGGACAGGGAAGAGGGAATTTGGGGCTCTGGGGATACCAACTCATTATTTGCTCATTCAATGTATCTAATTATAGATAATAAAAAATAAATAAAAATAAAAGGTAGTTGGCAGATTGTGACAGCCACACTCAAAAAACTTACTGTTGATCCTGACCTGAAAAGTTCACTCTTAATACCATATGTTCTTACTACCAAAGCCACTATGGTGGCCTGGGCTATGGCTGTTTAAGACTGTGGCTATGGTTCCTTCTGGGGATGCCCACTGTGCTGTGGAAGGTGCTGGTCCTATGGCTTCTACTGACAGCTGCTACAGATGCTTTATGCACTGTAGCACACTGTCTTCCTGGAAGATCCTCCAAGTTTCTGCTCATCCGAAAAATTTAAATATATTCAAAAATTCCAACATTATACTAAATTGCCTAAAAAAGTAATTAAATGTAGCATCACATCTTTTTGTAATTTTCTGTTGTACTATGTGATAGCTTGCAAGAATTGTTCAATGACTTCTAATATCAAATTTGACTTTCAAATGTTTTGTAGAAATATGTTATTCAATCAGGTAGTCTATTGATAATATTGTTTTGAATTGCTTTATTAAATAGTGCCCATCAACTTAGTGTACATGTCTCTGATTGTTCACATGTACAGTTGTTTGTAGAAGAGTTGAGGTAAGATGAAGCTAGAGAGAGAGGAAAGGAGGGAGGGAAGGAGAGAGAAGTCAGAGAAAAAAAGAGAAGACATCAATTATGTTTTAATTTAAAGAATGACATTTTGGTTATATCTAGATATAGCTATGGTGAATAATGCAACAATGATTTTAATCATGGAAAAATTTTTGAGATCAAATAACTTGTTCTGTGGTTTAATTCAGAGGCATGTGGCTGCTGGATCATAAGTTAGTTCTATGCATATTTGAGGTTGGGGATTCTATGTTGTGATGTTTTTAATGACTGAATCCATTTTCATTCCCACTAAATGTAAAGAAAGGTTTGCTTTTCTCCATATGCTTTCTAACTATAATTGTTTTGTGATAGTAGCTATTCTAACAGCATAGGCTGTGGTCTCATCCTGCCAAATTGATATTTCTGAGATATTAGTAAAACAAAGCACCCGTTAAAAACTTTGTTCATTTGTGTTTTCTTTATTCATTATTTTTACTACGGACATTTGTACACTTCTGGTATACATTATGACAATTAGATACATTTTATATAGACCATGATTATGAAATAAGGGTAGTAATCATTGTCATCTATTCAATACTGAATCTTTTGCATGGAATTTTAAGATTCCATTGAAGATATTTGAAATTAATATTTTAAGAAACAATAACCATCCTACTCTGCTAGAGGAGCCAACATTGTGTCATCTCCTCTGTGTTTTCATGTCTGATTTCACTCTGTTACATCTCCTCCTCTCAGTAACCTTCTCAATGCCAAGTGTCCACGTTCCCACTGTGTATCTCCTCTCTTCTTTAATTGTCTTTCAAGTTTCCCCCATTGTGAGAGCGGGTGATGTTCCCCTATCTGAAAGCAGCATTTGTTGTACTGCCTGCTTCCAGCGGTGTTTATTTCCATTGCTCGCATGTCTAACTGCTTGCTAGTGCTCTTGAGTTTAATTTATGCTTCTTTAGGACAATTTGAGAAGTGTAGTAGTGATGCCTGCAGCATTGCTCTTTTTGCTTAGACATTTTGGGGCTCTTTTGTGCTTTCTGTGAATATTAAGAATGTGACTTGTAGTTTTGCTAGGAACATGCTTAGAATTATGGAGAGGATGCAATGAAAGTGTAGATCAATTATAGTCTGTAGATTTCTTTTACAATATTAATCCTGCCCATCCATGAGCCTGATTCAATGTCAATTCTTCTTGTAATATTTTTTCTCATTTTATGTTCAGTGTTTTCAAGTTCTCTTTGTATAGCTTGGTTATTGCTTGATTGGTATATTACTAGGGACAGGTGACAACCACGAAGGAAACCTACAGCATTGAGTTACGAGGGCCTGTGTATATGGTAAGCTGCAGAGCTAGGATTGGGGTACTCAAGCCCTTTGGGCCTAGATGTTTCCAACATGAATTGATTGGGCAATACTCTTAACTAGCTTTATTTTGCATGTATAAAACATGCATATATATATATATATTTACAAAAATTAAAACCAAATAAAAGTATGTCTTTGAATGACTTAGCTTCACTATTGATACCTATACGCAATGTACTAGCTACAGAGATAGTGAAGAAATTATTGAGTCCTTTTAAAGGAACCCATACAATATTTTTAAAGGGTATCACACAGTGACCTTGTATGCTAGGGAAATATTTTATGAATAAAGAGGATCCCTCACAATTGTGCATAAGTTAAAAAAGAGAAATGTTATTCCTGTACCTGAAAAGCTATGTGAAATAACTGTGATCCCTGATTTTAAAATAGTGTCCCTATAATTGATGTTGGAGCACCCAACTCAGTGAATGACTTCCATTGAGAAATTGCTGCAGACACTCAGACTGTGGGTCGTAATCTGCTGTCTTCCAGGAAGTTCTTCCAACTTTCTTCTCATCAGGAATTCTTCCATATTTTCAACTATCACCTTTATATTAAACTGCCTAGAAAAATAAAATGTAGCTTTCCTACCTTATTCCTCATCTTCTATTGGATTGCGTTTTATCTTGTATTTCTTAACAATCATTTTATAATGATCTGTAAAATGTAATTAAATTTGCCTTTCTACTTTGGAGTAGAAACAGTTATTATTAAATAAAGTATTTCATTGAATATATTGCTTTCTTAGTCAATATGAACTCAACACGTATTTGTCTGACTTTTCATGTTCAATTATTATTAGACAAGTGATTTAAGAGGGAGCAGGAGAGGAATGGAGGGAAGAATGGAGAGAGGGAAAGATAAAGGGAAGGAGAAAGAGAGAGAGAGAGAGAGAGAGAGAGAGAGAGAGAGAGAGAGAGAGAGAAGATGAGATATTCCTTTATCCAGTTTTCTATGGATTAATGTTTGGTTTGCTTCCATATTTTGCTATTGCAAATAACACAGTAGTGAATTATTTGTGCCTGAATGTTCTTTCTCTCCAGGTTATTTTCCTCTTATTTAATATGCTGGAATATGATTTGTGAATCATTATTTCTGTGTACTAGAAATGAGTCACGTCTGTGTATACCACGTCTGTGTATATTGGTGAGGTTTTCAATCTCACCAATTCATAGGATTCCTTTTCTTCATATGTAATTTAATATTGTTGTGGTTTGAATATAGAAGGTCTTCATTTGGACCTTCTGTACAAAGCCCATGTCTCAAGCTGGTGTGGATGTTTGGGACGGTTGTGGAACATATAGGAGATGGAGCTTTGCAGGATGACATGAGTCACTGGGAGTAGGCCTTGAGCTTTCATATCCAGGATCCACTTCCCATTTCTCCCATGAACCCCTCTCTGTCAGCAATGTGATCAATTACCCTTCTAATTCTACACCCATGCCTTCTGCACCATGATGTAATGCTTCTCTTAAAACTGTAAGCCTCAAGAAATCCTTCCCTCCTTTAATCTATGTCCTGATAACAGGACAGTAAATAATTTTAAAAAGGTGCCAAAAGTAAGGCTAGTTATTCAATGACCCTAAAATGTGGTTCATAGAAAGGTTTTGAAAGGTTTGGGGTGGGCATTTCGAAGGAGATGGGAATGTTGGGCTAGGAAAGTCATTGTAAACTGTAAGCACATGTTAATGGGCCACTCTGGCATAAATTTGGAATGCCAAGAGGCTAAAAGGAAAATGTACACTGGATGATCATCCCCAGAAGTTTCAGAGGGGAGAGAGTGTGAGGGAGCTTCTACATTGGGTTAATAAGAAGACCTACCCTGAATTCAGACAGCAATATTCATTCAAGAGGTGGTTATTTCAGACTAAATAAAAGGAGAAAGGACTAAGGATTTAATGTGAGTGGTTGCCTTACCATCCTGCCACCCGGACTCTCTAGCATGATAGGCTATACCACCAAACTGTAAGCCAAATAAACCCCCATCTTGCTAACTGTTTCTATCATGTGTTGTGTAACAGCAATGAGAAGAGTAACTAACACAACAGGTTTTATTGTCCAATGATAAAGTCTACTGTTGAAAGTATTGGTGTGGTCCAACAAATTTTCTATTGGACCCTATCAAGTGAGAGAGGAAACTTCTCATGAAGTTCTCCAATTTCCATATTTATTGTGTTGATAACTCACACACATATGTGTCTGTTTTACTGCCAAACTGATTTGTCTGTACCCTTAACTAGGTCTATTTTGTTTCTATACGATAGTCATTAAAAATTGACAAAGCATTCCAGACAAATGAAAACATGTCTTTAAACGATTGCGTTTCACTGCTTACAATCCTTCATGCCTCAGCTACAAACTGAGAGACAAAAATAGTCAATGGCTTGTTGAGTTCATTTTAAGGAGCCTATAT
The DNA here is from genome assembly GCA_004024765.1 of Zapus hudsonius. Taxonomy (NCBI): domain Eukaryota; kingdom Metazoa; phylum Chordata; class Mammalia; order Rodentia; family Dipodidae; genus Zapus; species Zapus hudsonius. The sequence continues at coordinate 104,613 of PVHP010001159.1, forward strand.
ACTTACTTTGGATAACAAAAGTACTGGGAAATTGAATCTAGTGCCTAGTGCTTGAGGGGCAAGGTCTCTACCACAGAAGTAATCCCTAGAATTTGCCCATAAACATTTAAAGAGACATTTTACTACTGTTCAAGTGCAAAGCCATCTGTGAGGGCAAAAGTAACCCTTGATTTTATAATTGTGTATATAAATTTGATGTTGGCACACCCAATTCAACCATGCTTTTTTCACAATTACAGGTATGATATGCAATTGTACTCATAAAAGAAGAGTAACATATCATTTCTGTTCATAAATTGGTTGTTTTTTTTTATCTGGAAAATTAGAAGCTATATGTACAAAAAGAATGGATTCAGAATATATTCCATATATTTACCTGTGACAATATCTTATTACCAAGCAAATTACGATCAAGACTTAGTGAATAAGAATCATGAAGCACATCCCTCCAGATTAGATTCATTATATATGCCCAAAAGAAGGCAAACAACAAAAAACAAAGAACAAAACAACTTCCTTTTTATGTAGCAATCAATACCAAACAAATAAAAAAATAAGACTTCAATGACTTCTACCAGAGTATCAAGTCATATGTATTCTATAAATTAACATAGCAGGAGCTTGAGTATTGAAAATAAAAACAATTCATTTTAGACATTAGAGGATCTGATCCTGGAATCCTGAAATAGAACATAATTATCTCAGTTATGCAGGCCTTGTTTTTCTAGTACAGAATGTCTCTCATGATGTTGTCTGAAGCACAGTGGTGAGGTGTGTGATGCTGCAATGCCTGTGGTTTCCCTGTCACCTACCCAGGTGTATAAAAGGCACATAGCAGGTGCTGACATCCAGACTCAGGAAACCCACTGCTGGTCCTCACCTGAACAGTCCACTCCTGACACCATGTGTTACTACGGAAGCTACTATGGTGGCCTGGGCTGTGGCTATGGAGGCTTGGGCTATGGCTATGGTTATGGCTGTGGCTATGGTGGTCTGGGCTGTGGCTATGGCTGTGGCTATGGCTGTGGCTATGGTGGCTATGGCTCCCTTTGGGGCCGCCCACTGTGCTGTGGAAGATACTGGTCCTATGGCTTCTACTGAGCAATTCCTGCAGGTGCTGCAGGTGCTCAGCCTGCAGTTGTAACTTCCTGGAAGATCCTCCAAATTTCTTCACATCAGATATTCTTAAATAATTTCATAAATGTCAACTTCAAACTAAACTATCTGAGAAAAATGAAGAAATTGCAGCATGCACATCTGGTTTTTCATCTTCAGAAATAATTGTGTGTCTGCTTGCAGAACAGTTTTAAATTATAATTTAGATGCTCAATAAATTGTGCTAAAATTTGATATTAAATATTTGTGTAAAATATATATTTAAATAAATTATTTCATCATCAATATTGCGTTCTTATACTTTTATGTAATACTCTCCATTCACATGACATATAAGTTTGTATATTAGAATCTTTTTTTTTCATATGTGTGTGTGTGTGTGTGTGTTTCTAGGCAAGTGGGAGTGGAGAAAGAGAGAGAGAGAGAGAGAGAGGCAGAGGCAAATGGAGATCCATAGAGGAGGGAGAGAGATAATTTCCTTTAAACATCTTCTTTGTTTTCATATATTTAGTATTATGAAAGCTTTCCCAATGAATTGGGAAGTGTAGAAAGGTCTGTGAAGTTAATTAAGTCTGTTTCCCTACAAAAGTGTAATTTGTAGATCAAAAGTTCTGTGCATTTTTAGGGGGCAGGTCAACAAAAAATATGTGCATTCATTAATGGCTGTACTACTTTATATTGCCATCAATGCACTGAAGCAGTCTTATTTTTGACATAACCTCGAAGATATATCTTTCTCCTTTCCGACCTGCTGTCGAGTGATTTTAATTTGAATTTCTGAAATATTAGTAAACTTGAACATTACTTAAACCTTTAGACCATTTGCACGTTTTCTGTTCATAAGTATCTATTTGAATTCATTGCCCATTTATTATGTTATTTTTATTGTGCTTTTAGTTGCAACATTCCATATGAATTTGTAAATAAATTCCTTCCTGATATATTTATTTGGGTTAATTTGTGCATATTTACTTTATTGTTCTACTTTTCAGAACATCTTATATACAACACACATATTTCATTCTTATTGTCTGTGTTTTTGAGTTTATAACCAAAATTGATTTTTGAGACAAACAAGAATCTTTCCATGTATGTTTATTGTATTTTCATGGTTTGAAATGTATGTTTATAGACATAATGACCTGTTTATACATTTTTGTAAATATTACAGCAATAAATATGGATGTGTAATTATCTTGGGTCTATTGATTTATGACTTCCTGTGTGCACAGTCAGGAGGGAGTGGAAGAGTAGGTTCCTATGGTACATCTATTTTCAGCTTGAGGAACCACTGTCCATGTTTCCATCATTTCTGCATCTCTCTACATTTCCACAGACAGGGTGCATATGTTCCTCTACCCATACATCCTCACCGGGGGTGACATGGACTCTTGAAGCTCTTGTAATTTTCATACCACTATGTAAAGTAGACTAATGAACACAATAGCCTGAATAAACAATTCTCAAAGAAGAAATACCAATGGCCAATAAATATCTGAAAAAGTTTCCAATGTCTTTATCCATTCATTCCGAAAATAGAAATGATATCAGAGAGGGCATTAATATATAATAAATGTAAATTCCATGATATATAGCTATACCAGATTTTCATACTTTCACACTTGCTTTTCCCTCTGGCAATTTTCTTTTGCTCTGTTGAGGGTTTTCTTTTTCTCGTAACCTCATTTGTTAGTTCTGGATATTTCCCCAGTCATTACAAGCTTTTGTAGAAAATGCTGACATATGCCTATAATCAATACATTTTGCTTATGTTTTCTCTGATAATTTAAAAGTTTTACAACCAGAAATTCTGTCGCGATTTTGTTTGTAGGTCATTCATTTTTTTTTATAAATGTGGGCTTCCTGTTTTTCTCGGTTGTATTTGTTGTAAAAACTATATTTTTCTTACTGATGTTATTGATGGCTTTGTGAAAGATAGCTGGCTGTAGGTATGTATTTCTAGACAATATGTTTTATTGCCTTGATTGACATGTCTGTTTTTCTTCCAATACTATTGAGTTTTTGTGAGGATGGATAACAGTGTCTGTGATATCTCCAGGTGCGCTTATTCTATTTAGGATTACTGTGGTTGCTCAGGGTTTTTGTGCTTATGTGTATTTTTATTGGATGTTCTAGTTTTGCTAAAAGTTTAATTGTATTTTCATGAGGATTGTAGACTACTTTTGTGAATAGTTTTTTTTCACAATATTATGTCAATCCATTAACATGGGACACTTCTAGGTACTTTTTTAATTTTGAAAATACTGTGTATGATTTTTTTCAAAACAAAAATAACACAAGAACCTTATTCCAATGGAAAAATGAATATCAAATAAATGTTTTGTAGAAAGAACCATTTTTAAAACTTCCATTATATGATGAGATATAGTCATGTGAGTCACTGAAGTTAACACAAAGTGACTTAGAGTCTTGAAGACATAAACAAAACATTCATCTTAAGACCACATAGTGTGATCTTGGAATCCTGAAATAGAGGCAAAATTATCTTAACTATAAGAACATTGTTTTCCCAGTAAATTATGACTCTCATGATGTCTGAGGCAGAATGTCAGAGGTAGGATCCTACAATTCCTGTGGTTTCCCTGTCAACATCCAGATGTACCAAAGGCACTTGGCAGAAAGTATCATCCAGACTCAAAAAACCTACTGCTGGTTCTAGCTGAACAGTCCACTCCTGACACTATGTGTTAGTACGGAAACTACTATGGTGACCTGGGCTTTGGTGGCCTGGGCTGTGGCTATGGCTGTGGTTATGGTTCCCTCTGCTGCCGCACACTGTGCTGTGGAAGGTACTGGTCCGTCCTATTGTTTCTACTGCTGCAGATGTTCAGCCTGTGATTGTCTTCCTGGAATATTCTCCAAGTTTTCTCACATCAGAAATTCTGAAATCACTTCAAAAATGGCAACATTCTGCTAAACTATCTGAGAATACTATACACCATGCAGCTTGCCCATGTTATTCCTCATCTTCAATGGAATTTTGTAACAGCTTGGTGAAAATTCTGTGCTTTCTTTATAAAGTGTTTAGTAATAAATGTATATCTAAATAAACTATTTCATTTCAAATTTTGCTCTCTCACTGTTTCACGTAATAGTATCCATCAAGTTAAACATATAATTTGTGTGTCTGATTGGTCCCATGTTGGACACAAGAAGCAGAGAGAGGAAGAAAAAAGGGGGAGAGAGTAAGGGAGAGATTGTTCCTTTTTTTCAAATTATTGATTTATAATTTGGTTGCTGACACATTTTTTCAGATTTGAGTAACTTCACAATAAATATTCCAGTATACATGTTCCTTTGAACTATAATGATTTTTCTTTTTATGTTTGCAGAACATGTGATTGCTGGTTCATTAGTTAGTTCTATGTAAATTGAAGTAGGTGATTTATGTAGCTTCGTCTGTACAACAACCATGGATGTAGAAGGGTTCCTTTTTTTTCCTTTTCCTCTCTACACTCATCTCTTTTTTTCTTTCTGTTAATAACCTTTGAGAAAGCTGCAGTGTTTTATTTCATTAAGAGTTTGATATGTATACCTGGGAAATGAGTCAAATCAAGCGTATTATCAGTTTTGCCATTCTGATGATTTCATTTTATTTCTACTGGGAACATTATTAACTCATGTTTATGGTATTATACATTATAGTAACTTCAAGTGTATAGAGAATGCACAGTTGTGGAATCAGTAGTAACCATGGTCATCTTTTCAAAACTGAATCACATGTAGGGCTGTAGCATTTATAACACACCTCTCGATGATATTCTGAGGTAGTTGATTGTATTCACCAATCACCACCCAGTCTTGTGTGTAATTAAACAATAGCAGAGTTTTACCCATGAAGGCCTATGATTTTCTCTCTCTCTCTCTCTCTCTCTCTCTCTGTGTGTGTGTGTGTGTGTGTGTGTGTGTGTGTGTGTGTGTGTGTGTGTGCGCGCGCCTGCGTGTGTTTGCAACCAACAGAAATTTGTGGCTTCAAATTAAAGATTCATTTTATTTGAAATCTCTTTGCTTTATCATTTGTGCAGAAGAGAAATAAGTATTTTAAGTCAGCAAAATATGCAATTCTTTTAGAACTGTCCAATTAGGTGCCTTTAAGGAAAGACATACTAAATTTAGAAATCCCTTATGCTTTGCCATTTTGGATAGAACCTATGATTTATTTTGTCACGTTTTCTCTGGCATTTATTTTCATCCAATGCTGATTTACTCAATGTAGATATTTAAAGCATGCTGATGTGCAAATGTGGGTTAGTAGAGAAAGAAGTTAACAATATCTAGAATGATTAATTACCCTCCTTATTCGCCTGAGGCAGGGTCTTTCACTCCCACCTAGCATTAGCAGATTCAGGTTGTCTTGCTGGCAAAATTGACCAGGGACTTTATTGTCTCTGCCTCTTGTGCACTGGGAACACAGGTGGATATCACATCTACTCATCATATATGGATGAGCTGGAGTCCTGAATTCAAGTCTTCATAATTGTACCTAAAGTGCTTGAGCCATCTCCCCAGGCCCCGCCTTCTTCACGCTGAAACTATTTTTAATGCAAACACATTTCTGTAAGTTCTATGTTGAAGAAATTCACATGGATAGTTATTTTCTATCAGATTTAAATTTGTTTCATCAAATTAATGTGGATAAATGAATTTATTTTTTACAATAATATAATTTACCATTCACTCACATATGTTTAGTGTGTGTGTGTGTGTGTGTGTGTGTGTGTGTGTGTGTGTGTCCCCTTATGTTTTCCTTGTATACCTAGAGGCAGAATATAAGTTTCTGATGAAATGATCCTATGTAGATCTTTGAAATTTTTGTGTTACACTAAGACAAATAATGTCTAAATTTTTCACTTTAAGTAGAACCTGCATAATGAAACGATAGATGCTGATTTGAAAAAAAAATCATATGTTAATTGTATAACCAGGTGAAAGATTTTCTGAAAGCAACTCCATATTATTTTCTCAACTCTATATCTTTTATCACAGGAATTACACATTATATTTCTAAGAGTATTTCAAGCAAAACTATTTCAATGAGAGGCTCTTGGCCAAAATTGAACAGGATTGGTTAAAGAGAGGAGAAAGCCATATTTTTTGATAGGAGCAGAGTGTTTTTTCTTAAGTGACTTTTGGAGTGTCTGAGATTTTATCTCCATCACTGGTTGCTCCTGGAGATCACCTGGTGTCCACCAGAATCCTGACTCACTGAGGTAGAGTCATCTTGAGAAGCGAAAAAATACTAATTTTTGCCTCAGAACTTCTAGGGGTTGGCTGCTCCTATTTCTCTTAATTTAGTCATTATCTTGCCTGAAATTCCCTGGATATTTTCTGGTTTACATCAAAGTCCCATGAGCATCATCTGGATGTGCACATACTATTATTGGAGATATTCAGTTTATGAAATTATGTGCAAATAAATGTCAGCATTTTAATTATGTTTTAAAAACAAATTTATTTGATGTTTCATAGAGATGGTCTTATAAAAGTACTTAATTAAACAGCGGTTGAAAATATTTTCAATGTAAGTGGAAAAGACCAGAATTTTCCATAGCAAATAAGGAGACAATAGCTCTCCCTTGCAGACCACAGCCACAGTGCAGCTACTGTAGCCTTAACTCTGACCACCATAGAAGTTTCTGGAAAAGCACAGCATTTGTTGTAGAAACACAGCAGTAGACTCAGTTGAGAACTAGGAAAAATCACCCAAGACCGATCATAACCATCTGCCATGGATATGTTTGATATGATGATGAATGGATGGAAGAAACTCCAAATAGCATCTACTACACACACCACAGTGTCATTAGAGTAGGTTAAGAATCTCTTGATTCAAAATTTGAATTAAATTGTCATTAAGTATTTTCTTGTTACTGTGGTAGGATCTTTTGTAGCCATTTCATATAGCTTTATAAATGAGTCATTTCCTCAATAAGGCAAGGGGTAAGGAAACACACCACATCTGTAGTGTTGTCCAAAGAAGGGGCACTAAAGGTTCCCTCTCTAAATATGTGAGAGAAAAGAAGGATTTCTATCACAGACTCTTCTGACTTAGTGGTTCACAAATCCTTGCCTAACATTTGTGTTGGTAAATAAATTACCTTTGGATTATGTTACATATTTTCCATGACTGTTCATGCAACCATAAGAACTGAATCATAAAGAAAAACTATAAAAGCTTGCTAGACTCAAAATATTGTCCATTTCTTTATAGAAAATGCATACTCTTCCGTTACTGGTGGAAACCCAAATAGGCAGGTTGGCCATACACCATCGACCAGAATTGACAGACCACAGAGGGACAAAGAGCTTTCCCGTGTTAATATATGTTATTGTGTTGTTCCATTTTGTGGTCTTATTGATTTACTGTTAAAAGTTAAAAAAAAAAAA
>PVHP010001160.1:0-51307 GCA_004024765.1 Zapus hudsonius
TTGGGATTCAATTTAGCTAGTCTTACAGAAAAATACGGCAGCTGTGGGTGCAGTGAGAGACTCCATCTCAAAGGAAAACATGCCAAGGGGAATAGGAAAGGGCCTCCACATGTGTGCACTGGGGGCACACACACATTCGGGCACACACACATGCATACACACGCACACCTGCACACACACCTGCACACACATGCACACACGCAACCTGCACACACACATGCACACATGCACATGCACACACATGCAACCTGCACACACACACCTGCACACACACACACACACACACACACACACACACACACACACACACACAGACTTGTAGCTTTTTTGTAGAAGGTGACTGAACAGGATTGGGTGCCATGATAAAAAGGCGTGAGCTGGTTGCAGTGGCTCCTGCTGGTAGGGAAATGCTAAAGAGTTAGAGGCAGGAGGATCAAGAGTTCAAGGCCAGCCTAGGCTACACCTTCAGCCAGGAGTGGTAGCTCACACCTATCATCCAAGTACTCAGGAGATTTAAGTACGAGGTTTGGAGGATCGCCATGAGTTTGAGGCCAGGGTTACAGAGTAAGTTTCAGGTCAGCCAAGGATAGAGCGAAACCCTACTTCAAAACAAAATAAAATGAAGGGCTTGGTATTTATTTCTGTTGACCCCTCCTGACCCTTTCTTGTATGAAGACAATGCTTCTCCCCTCCAGAGTGGGCAGCAGAGGGCTCTGTTTGAAACAGAGAACAGGCTCTTGCCAGGCACTAACCACTTTGGTTTTGGACTGCCCAGACTCCAGAGCTGTGAGACAAAAAGGAAAAAGAAAAATTAAAAAAAATAACACTCTGTGCAAATAAACTTACAGTATACCCAATCTTGGGTATTTTATTATAGCAATACAGACTAAGACGTGCCAAGACTATTGAATGGGAGAAAGATCAGTGCTTTCCACAAATGGTGCCAGAACAATAAGGTAACTCCATGCAGAGGATTTAGTTGGACCATTACTGTTACAGACTGAGTATGTCCTCCATTCAAATGCTAGATTCTTCATTCTCAACGTGATGGTATCAAGAGACCTTAGAGATACAATTAAGTTGAAATGAGATCACAAGGTGGAGCCCCTATAATGGGCTTAGTGTCTTTATAAGATGAGAAATAGAGAGTAGAATTACTTTCTCTCTCTCTCTCTCTCTCTCTCTCTCTATATATATATATATATATATATATGTTTCATATATATGATATTATAATATATATGTATGTATATATATATATATATGCTTTACTTCCTAGGGATAGGAATACAACTTTATCTTCCATCCAGTCTCATGATGTTTCTTTTTTACTTTGTCATCACATTTTTTTAATTTCCCAGAACTTTTATTCTCTGAATGTTCCCTGGAAAGGGGCAGCATGGAAAGTCCTAGTCTTACTTCCTGGGTACAAAGTCTTCTCATAGCCCTCTGATCATATCACTCATATTTGTTGCTTTGTTTTTAAGTACTCCTGATTTCCCTCAGGTTGCCTTTTCTTTGCATCTTTCTTCTAAATTAGAGACTTCTCTCACAGCATCTGGTGTGCTTTGATTGACAGCTCATGGTTAAGAGGGGAGGACTGAAAGGCTGGCTGGAAAACGTCAAGGTGGAGGTCAAAGTGACAAGTCTGTGTTTTACTGGAGGGGGACTGGGTGGGCCATTAGCTGAGGAATACTTGATTTTAGGTCTTTCCTGTGAACTGGTCAAATGAGCCAGGGTTTGCTTCTCACCTCCAGTGGAGAAGGTAAAGGCTTGGGTGCCATTGGGGGAAAAACTGAGAGGTTCTATATTCAGCCTTCAGAAAATATAGTCACATAATTCCTCCGTTTTAGGAACTCCCTGTGCTTGTCAATCTATTAACACCCCCAGTTCCAGAAGAATGAGGCACTCCTTGTTCCTGAGACTTTTGGTTAGGTTCTTAGCTGGCTTACTCCAGTTTAAAGGTATTCTTTCCCAGGTCCAGGAAATGAAGGGTTGTCACAGCACAAGAGCTGAGAACAAGAATCACACTTTGGCTTAGGTAGCTCCAAAGTCTAAGCCCTAAAGTGTTCAGCACATAAGGTCTGTTGTTATACAAGAAAAAAATACTTCATACAAGTGGATATAAGACGAAATATGGTTACATGACCTTTTCAAAAAAATACTATAAAGCATTACTGACTCACTTGGGAAATGAGCCTGTCACCTTGGCCCAGGCATGTCATAATTCTGGAAAGCTAAAGATTAACTTGCAGGAAAATGATAAGGTGTGATGGGTACTTGGTAGAAAAAATAACTTCACTAATTTTCTTTCTCTTCCCCCTGGACTCTCTGGAGCATTCATTTGTTTTGTATCTATTTGGAAGTTTGGTAGAGAAAATAACCCCAACAATTGCAGAGTGGCTTTTTTTTGTACTCTGTAGATGATTAATGTGATTTGTGTCTGTTTAGTAATCTCTTTTCACTATTCCTTTCCTCAAACAAGCTCTTGTCTCACTGCTATTCCTTCACTGATGAGTTCATAAAACTCTGGGACCAGTATATCTTCAATATGCAGAATTATAATTTTCTTCCAATATTAGGGATTAAGACTAGGGCATTTACATGTTCCAGCACTGATTTATAGATCCCTAGGCCACCTTTTATGTGGAGACTGGGTCTCACTAAGTTACCCAAGTAGGTCTTGAACTTGTAATATTTCTGCCTCAGCCCCCTGAGTTGGTGAGATTACTAGCCTGTGCTATAAACTCTTGTGAAATATAATATCTTTTTAGGTCAGAAGTGAAAGATCTGGAAGCAGAGTGCTCAGTGATAATAACCTGGTTTTACTGACTCTTTTCTGGAGATTAAATCAAAATTCCTTGGGATAAAACAACAAGGAAAGCAAGAGAGCTTAGAAAGTTGCAGGTCCTATGAAGGAACCTGCTCCTGTCCTCAATCCGCAGAAAAGGTCTCGGGAATGCAATCCAACAAGGATACCAAGTGGGCTTTGGAGGATCAGAGAAGATCCAGTGCCTTTTCCCCACGTATCCATGGAGGAGACAGGCCTGGCACCAAAGAAGTGAGGAAAGACGTCTACACGGACTATTTGACGTACCGGAGCGGCTGTGCAGCCCTACATGATGAAAGCATTGGTCAGATGTTTCCCATGGGTGGAAGTGACTATGGGAGGGCTGGACTTGGGGCAGGCAGCCTTGTAGTTGTGATATGGAAGTGGATCTTTGCGCACTAACATCCAAGACAAACCACAGGTAGAAGGAAGTCAAGACACTGGATATGTCTCAGCTTTGCTTCATGCCAACAATAATTGTTTGCTCCTGGAAACTAACATGTGATCACAGGAAAGAGAAAAGGAAGCATAAGATGGCTGTGATAAAGACGCTGAAGATAGCAGAAGTGGGGCTAGAAATAGAAACTAACCTATAGACTATAAATAATTTACTTTATGTAAAAACATGAATTATACCACAGTATCGCATATTCCATTCAACAACATAAAGGAACATTTTGTAAGTCAATGAATATTCTATAATGTCATTTTCTCACTGCTATTTGTTCCTCCTTGTAAACTACTTTAATGATTTAGAAAAGCCTGCACATTTCACTTTCCAACTGGAAGGTACGATCATTCTCAAATATTTTAATTATTAGGCCCTCAGTTAAAAGAACAACTCCTTTTGGAAAGAACCTTCAACTGGGTAGATCCCAACTAACAATTGTAGACAAGGATCTGCTGACCAGAGTTGGCTGAACCAAGTTAACTTCTTTTACAGAGATCCTCTTCATGAAGCTGGTGGTGTGTAAACTTGGCTGACCATTCTGATTCAGCTCCTTGCAAGGATTTCTCCAGGAATGGAGGGCAATTGTTCAAGGACCCTCCTTAATGAGAACTGTACGGAACAGTCAAATCCAGCTGTCTGCTAGGGCAGGTTCGGTGTTCATGCAGCCAGATCCTGGAGGAAGGGTTGTGCTTGCTCATGCAGACTGATGCTGGGTCCTTTAGCAGGGCAAAGTCATAAGTTACTTTTCTCATTGCTGTGACAAAAATACCAGACCAAAGTAACTCGAGGAAGGAAGGGCTTATTTTCCTCACAGCTTGAGGGCACATGGTCATGTGGGGAGGTCGTGGTGACAGAGCTATAACTAGGTACACTGCATCTGTAGTCAGGTAGTAAAGTACTGATGTTCATGACCGTCTCCTTTCTATCCAGGATGGGACCCCAGCCCATGAGGTGGAGTTGCCCACATTAGAAACACAGTCATAAGCATCCTCAGAGGTATGTTTTCATGATGATTGTGAATCCATTTAAGTTCACAATGAAGATTCCCCATCACAGTGGGCTTGCCCTAACAGCACAGGAAAGATTGTTATGGACGTCTGTGAGTAGAGAAATGAAAGTTACCAAAATATAAAGGTCTCATCTTATTAGCAGTGTCAGGAATGTCCTCAGCAGCCCCCCACTCCAGGGAAGGGGAAGTGTACAGAAATTTTCTCTGAATTAAAACATTACCTCTTGCAGAAGGCTCATTAAGACTTGGTAAGTAAACCACTTTTACATCTCAGGAGGCTCCTGAGACATACATGTCCCTTCCCCAAGGTTATATAAGCAGAGACAATTGCTGGAGAGAGGAGACCCTGAGAAGCCAAGCTTCCTACAAGTCTTCTAGGCAGCTGCAGGGGTGTAGCTTTCTTGAGTTTTCACCTATACTGGGGTGGGCTTTTCTGCGATGCACCTGCCTTTAATCATCCCTCACCTGTGTTCTTCTAAGTGACCCCAATAGACATACTGGTTTCCTGAACTAGAATTGCGTGGAATCATTTCTTTGGTCTGCCATTAGGGATCTGTCTGGGGTGAATAGACAGACATTTATTTGCATTTCTTCCAGAAGTTAATGGAATAGAAAGTCTCAGAATAGATCAATTACCTATCAGTTTCCCTGGGATATAGATTTGATTCCTTCTCTATTTGGGAAGGGGAGAGTGAGGACAGAAGTTTATCACAAACAGAGCTCATTCAACTGAGATCTATGTTAGGATTTTATTATTGTTTCATTATAGTTGTTTGCTTGCTTGCTTATTTTTGTGCTTGTAGCTTTCAAAAGTAATAGTGTGTTTGGCTCAATGGCAGCATTTTGATCAATATGATTCAGTCAAAATGCATTTCTGTTTGTTCTTACTATTTTGTACATTTTATTCTAAAAATCAAGGACACACAATCTATTCAACGAGGTCACAAGAAACTTTTTTTTAAAGCATGCTCCAGTTATAGAAACAAAATACAAATTCCTAGTTTCTTTTTATATAAGAAATAAAACTCATTTTTTCCTGGGTGTTAAGAGGGGGGAGAAAAGAACATTTGTAATAGGAATTGTGATGCTAAACCAATAATAGACAGGAATCTGTTATACTGCTATTTTATCATTTAATAGTATTATATTGCATTCAGAGCATACTAACTTCATTAGTTGAAAGAATAGAATTTAAATCATACACAGACTTTTTTGGTAATTCTTTTAATTTCCTGTTTTCTATCTTTTGGTGACTTCTGTAGAAGGACTATGTAGAAAGTTTCCCCTTTGAAAATGGTCCAAGGAAACTTCTATTTTTAAGGTTTTGTGAGTCAGCGGGAGGAATGCATTTCACAGAGGAGGGACACCTTTCCCAGAGGTAACTTCCATTCCAAATAGTGACTGTGCAAAGTGTAGCTCAGTGGAAGCAAGGCGGTGGTCTCAGGAAGCAGAGCTTAGGGCTCGTGGGCTTCTTAAGACAGTGCTAATGTGTTTTCCACATGTGAAATCGAGGACAAGTAATGTGAAGCCCATTCATCCTAACGGGGTCAGAAAAATAACATTAACTTCAGAATGAAACAATGCTAGGCAACTTGTACTATGAGAAAATAAAAATGATCGCCCATTAAGGGTTCTTCAAAATAAGATGGTCTTTTTCCAGTTTGCAAAAGAAAGCTGGCCAAAGGTAGAGACTTGAACACTTTGACCCTTCCCTTTCTGGCCCCCTTGCCATCGTGACAGATCCCATAAGCTGGGGCAGTTGGCACTTGTCACAAAGGCAGTTGAAATGAGTAAAACAGTTCCATCTTGGATTCCTAGTCACCTGTGCACTGCATTCCCAGAAGATTCTGGGCTGCTCAGTCTTCAGGATCTACCCTTTTCCTGTTCTCTCCTACAGGGAACAGAAGGGAAGCAAGGAGAGAACCGTGGGCTGAAGGGAACACCGGAACTTCATTCACAAAGCAGTAAACCTCAGTGATCACATTATTCAATTTACTCTGCCTTGGGGAATAGGATGGTTTTATATGGGTTTAATGGATAATTGTTGATTCCAGGAGGACTGGCATTTTGCTAGTAACAAAACAAGGAGTTTTATTCCCCTTTATCCATAAACTTACCTCTTAGAAAAGAATTTGCAATTCAATTAAAGTGCATGTGTCACACAATCTGATTCCGAGAAAATGTGATGGCATTTGATCCTCCTGATAATCAGGAAATGTTCTGGTGTTCTCATTACAAATGCCTTGGTTCCTACCCAACCTCTTCTAATCCTTAATATTAGAGTCCCTCAGTATAACACAGCACAGACAGAGCAGCTCAAAGACCAAGTTACAGTTTAATATGACATATGGTCACAGAGAACAGTCGCCCTCAGAGCACCTCCCTGAAACCCCCTCCCTATCCACTAGGAAGGTAGCTATTAATAGCAGGAATATTTCAAAGCAATGCTCCAGCTGGGAGTAGTAGCCCACATCCATAATCCCAACACTTGGGAAGTTAAGGTAAGAAGATTGATGTAAATTCTGGGTTATAGAGTGAGAATCTGTCTCAAAAAAAAGAAAGAAAGAAAACAATAAAGCAGACTTAAAACTCACCCACTATGACTCAGGGAACTGAGCAGAAGAGAAGGCGGAAAGACTGTAAGAGCCAAGGTGGGGGAGAATATTCAGAGACATTGCCCCCCTCAGCAACAACACACAAATGGGGGAAAAAAAAAAGAAAAACTGGCTCCCTCTGGTGAAGTTCATAACCCCCTAACCTATGGACAGAACCAGTCAGTATGTGCACTGAGGAGGTACCCCAGTGGGTAGGGGACAGAGAGGAGGGAAACGGGGACACATTCATAAGATTTTCTCATACAATATATATATGCTTATTAATAATAAAGATATAAAAAAGAAAGAAAAAAACAACTCCCATTAAAAGGTTAATAATGTTTCTATTTGGACTTTGCCACAAACAACTTGGATGGAACATGTGGCCAGTCTTTCTCAGAAGGGGAGAGAGAGTCTCATGGCCCAATCCTGGATAACTGGGAGGAAGGTAGGCTATAAAGAAGGGGCAGCCTAAGTGACTTCCTAAGACTGAAATGACAGGCCATCTGGACCACCAGTAGGCAATGGGTAAGTGTTGATGTTTGAGATAAGCATCTGTATTAGTTACTTTAATTATTGTGTGACCCAATATCTAATAAAAACAACTTCATTGAGGAAGGGCTTCTTTTGGCTTACAGGTAAAGAGAACACAGTACAACAGTACATCAAGGCAGGAAGCATGGTGGAAGGTAAGTGAGGTGAGTGATCACATGGTGTCTATAATCAGGAAGGAAAAGATAAATGACATAAGGGGTCCTCAGCTCACTTTCTCATTTTCTTCAGTTCTGGACCCCAGGATCGTGCTATCCATATTCTGGTTTGGTCTCCCCTCTTCAGTTAAGTCTTTCTGGAAATACCCATACAGACAACCAGAGATGTGTCTCTATGGTGTTTCTAAATGTAGTCAAGGTGACAACAAAGATTAACCATCACAACTTCACACTTGACACTCAAACACATCACTTTAAATCATTATATTTCACCTTGGCCCATGAAGTTTTATTTTTATCTCATAATGCAAAATGCATTTGTCCATTGCTAAAAGTCCCCGTCATCTTTAACAGTCCTAATACTACTCAAAAGCCTAGTCTTTCCTAAGACTCAAGACAATCTCATAACTGGGAGCCATTGTATAAATAAAACAAATGGTTGCATACTTCCTACACACCATGATACAGAATAAACCTTCCCATTCTAAAAGTGACCAATGGGAAGATAGCAAGGGAAGATGAGACGAAAGCAAGATTAAGACCCAGCAGTGCAAATACCAAATCCTTCAGGGCCATGTCCAGCATCTGGGGTTTTTGACAACTTGACTCCAAAGGCCTTGAGGATCCACACCCCTCCAGCTCTGTTGCCTGAAATACACCTAGCCACTCAGGGAGGCTCCCCTCTCAGTCTGAAGCTTTCCTTGACAATATCCCATCAGAGTCCCAGCATCAGCAACATCCTGAGTCTCCTTTGCAACTTGGATTTTATCTTCACAGCTTTCTGCATTCATCTCTGAAGGCCTCCTCGCAGGAATCACTACTCTGTCACACATTGCCTGGCTTCATCAGCTCTGATGAAGGGATTTTGGCACAAGCCTCCATGACCCCCCTCACTCTTGCATCTTTTATGCCTGTGAAACCAGAACCATGTGAACAATCCTGCCATGTTCTCCTGCCAGCTGAAGGTGCAGTTTTATCCTCATGGACCACAGTTGTAGCTGTCACTGTGTGCCTTTGAGATTGATCAAGGAACATGTCCCTAGGGGTCCATGTTGGTACATGGAGCCCCTAAGGTAGCATTCTTAGTTTAAGTTCTCCCTTTCAAATGAATGTATATTCTTCATAACATGGAGCCTGCCATTGGTGGAGTATCGCCTTTGGGACCTCTTTTCTATTGTCACAGTGAAGAGAGTGTGTTTTCTCTTTAATAATTACAGATGCTTTGTTGTCTGGAGTTTCCTGTTTGCAACTTTCAACTGCTCACACTCATTTCCTTGCTAAGCTTCACAGTTTTCACATTCTCTCTCTCCCTCCCTCCCTCCCTCCCTCCCTCCATCTTCCTTTCTCTCTTTCTCCCTCTCTCCCTCTCATCCTCTCTCCCTCTTTCTCCCTCTCCCTCTTTCTCTCTCTCTCTCATTGTAGATCAGAATAACAGCAGTGAGCAGTAGCCAGATCAGAACCTGAATATGGTTCTGTCTTGACATTTTCTTCACCAAAGAAATTAGCCCATTTCTTTTGAACTCAGCCTCAATCAAGCTCCCAGGACGTGGACAGAATGCATCCAGATTCTTTGCTAGAATATCACAGGAATGTCCTCTAACTAGGTTCCTAATAGAGTCCTTGTTTCCCACGGAAACCTTATGTGCTAGCCCTCCACTATCCAATTTTCTATTGATACTTTGGTCTTCTGAACTCCCATCACAAAGGTCCATTAAGCTCTGCTTACAGTGTTCTTGGGCTTTTATAGCCCACGGTACTGAACTCTTCCACAGTCCTCCCCAAAACCAGTTCCAAAAGTCTACCAGTCACATGGTCAGGTTTACCACAGCAATAGCTCCACTCCCAGCATCATTTTTCTGAAAAAAAATGACTTTTCTCATTGCTTCAATCAAGTATCTGGCAAGAGCAACTTCATGGAGGCAGGGTTTGCTTATGCTTGTAGTCTGTGGGCACACGTTGATCATGCAGGGAAGGCATGGAGCTAGGAGCAGGAGGTGGCTGGTCATGAACCACCAAGGGATGAACAGTGGTGCTCCACTCACTTTCTCTTTTCCTTCAGTCCTGGACCTCATGGGGCGGCACCGCACACATTCTGCATGGGTCTTGCCTCTTCAGTTAAACCTTCACAGAAACAACCTCATAGGTGT
This sequence comes from Zapus hudsonius, assembly GCA_004024765.1. Lineage (NCBI taxonomy): Eukaryota > Metazoa > Chordata > Mammalia > Rodentia > Dipodidae > Zapus > Zapus hudsonius. Next base: position 9,742 of record PVHP010001160.1, read on the forward strand.
TTTCATAGGTTCCGCTTCATAGGTTTTCATAGGTTCCGTTTCATAGGTTTCATAGATTCATAGGAAGTGTATATTTCTGTGGTGACTCTAAGGACAGTCAAGTTGACATTAAGACTATCTCAGCAGCCTAAGATCTGAAACCTCAAGATCTATATTACTAATATCGGTTATTTGCATTAAAAATAGAGTCACAGAGGTTGGGGTATCAATGAATATAAACTTTCAGTAGGAGAAACAAAAAAGATATCTTTTTTCACCATGGTGACTAAAGTTGCTAACAATATAGTGTGTATTTAAAAATGGGTTAAGTATTGCTACTTTTCACTTTTATACATCACCTCACAAAGATAAGTATTTGAGATGATATTTATCTTAGTTTGATTTAGTATTCCTAAATGTATTCGTATTTCAAACCATCATGGTTTGAATACCATAATAAATACCATAAACCTATACATTTTTCCATGCTGAGAATCAAACCCAGGGCCTGTGTATACTAGGTAAGTGTTCAACAGCTGAACTAAACCCTAGCCCCTTTGTTTTTTTTTTTTTCAGTTCAAAAAAGAAAAATGAGGGGCTGAGGAGATAGCTCAGTTGGTAAAGTGTTTGCCTCATAAACATGAGGACCTGAGTTTGATCCCTAGTGCACATGTAAATAATACGTGTGGAGGCACATACCTGTAATCTCAGCACCAGGAGGCAGAGACAGGTGGATCCCTGGAGCTCACTGGCCAGATAGTCTAACCTAATCCATGAACTCCAGACCAATGAAAGACCCTGTCTCAAAAAAGGGGTGAACAACTGTGATGGTTAAGTTTTGATGTCAACTTGACCTTTCAAATAATCTTGGGTGGGTCTCTGAGGATGTTTACAGGAAGGCAGCCTCTCAGTAGGTGGCAGGATGTAAAGAAGCTCAAGGAAGCTAGAAGTAAACATCCTTTCCTGTGTGGGCAGTGCATGAAGGAAAGTCCAGACTCAGGAAGCCATTAAGTCTGGGGAAGGGTTGTAAGACCCCACCCTAAGGCTATATAAAAGGGAAGAAATTCTCTCCTTGGCCCCTCCTGCCTGTTTGCTGTTCTGTGTGTATGGTGTAGGTGATGGGTTTTTCTCTCTGCTCGGACCTGTAAAAGAGGGCCAGCCTCATTCACTGTTATGGAACTTCCCCTCAATCTGTAGTTTCAATAAATACTTTCCTCCCCCAAATTGTGCCTGGTTTGGAGATTTATCCCAGCAGCGTGTGGCTGTGACAACAACATACCTGTGAATAACATCCAAGGTTGTCCTCTGGCCTCTGCATACATGTACATGTCCACCTGCACCCACCACTTATGAATGGGCACACACACACACACACACACACACACACTTCCATGCACTGGCTCAGAGACAACTTGGTGCATTAATATTTATAGAGTTGAGGAAGTTGCTGGGCTCAAGCAAAGCTCTGCTAGGTTTTAAACATAATTTTTATTGTATTGCTTTTTTCTCCTTTTCTTCTCATGGCTTCAGTTTCTCCTTGTGTTTCTTTAGTCACTTGAGCAGCGAGCTCCTTTTTGAGGCTCTCTGAGTTTGATACAGACGGCTTCACCCAACACTCAGCATCCTTCAAAGTCCTCAGGTCCAAACTCTCTTGGACCAATTCTTCAGTAGATCATGTGCAATGGTGTTAGTTTTTGTTTCTCAAATTCTAATCTCAAAAGAGGGCATCATACCCTCAACTTGTTTTAATGCCTATACTTCACCTGGTGCTTCCAGTGTGCTAGGGGACAGCTATGTCATCATCTCAAAGTCTCTTCCTACAGCAAGTTCCTTCCCAATCCTTTACAACATAGAAGAGTCTGCTGAATTGACACCTTGTCAAAGAAAGTTCAAACTTTATTTTTTACATGTGCATGTGTGTGTGCATGCATGTGAAGACCAGAGGTTGACAATGAGATCTTCCTCAGTCACTGTCCACCTTATTCTTTGATACAGGGCCTCTTGCCAAATCCAGAGCATACCAGTTAGGCCAGACTAGCTATCCAGTGAGCTCTAGTGCTCTGCCCATCTCCTCTTGCCAGCTCACCACGGCACTTGGCATTTTATGTGAATCCAAATTCCAATCCTTACGCATGTATAGAAGCACTTTACTCACCGAACCACCTCCTAACCCCTGAAGTTCAACCTTCAAAGAAAAAATTGCAACAAAATAGTAGAGCTTAACATGTAACAGATTCAATTTATGTTGATTTTATAAACATTTTCTTTCATTCTAGGATCAAAAAGCAATTGCCGGCCTCACCCCACCATCACCCATTGGGTACCATTACATATAGGAAGAATCATATTCATCAGGATCATTATATTATTGAATTAGCAATTTTTCTCATCATTCTCATCAATTACCTGACTAAAGCAACTGAAGGGGGAAGGATCTATTTGGTTCATGGTTGAGGGGGTATGCTCCGTCATGGTAGCAATGCCTGGTGTCAGGAGTGTGTGACAGCTGATCTCATTGTGTCTGCAGTCAGGAATCAGAATGTGATGAATGACAGAAACTTCTTTTTTCTTTTATTCCATCGGAAGCCTCGGCCCACGGGATGGAGCTATGTCCATTTAGGTGGTTCTCAACCCTCAGTCCTCTCTCAGCTATGCTCACAGACACACCCAGATGTGCCTTGATCTCCTGTCAAATTAACAATGAATATTAACCATCACAGTGGTCATTCCTAGGAGGGAAACTTGGCAGCCTTCAAGACCAGGCAAGGAATGCAGAGGGGTGGGCTTGCCAGGGACTAGTCAAGAATGTAGTAGAGACCTCAAGTCCCATATAGAACTGTTTGGAGTTTATTTACTTACTTACTAATTTATTTATGTGAGAGAGACAGGGATAGAGTATGGGCATGCCAGGGTCTCCCACTGCTGCAAACAAACTCCAGACACTGGCCACACCTGGCCAACAGGCTTTGAAAGAAAGCACCTTTAACTGCTGAGCTATCTCTTCAGTCTCAGACTCTATTTTTAACAAGAAGTCCAAACTGTATGGAGGCTGAGTTCAGAGCCCACCAGCACTAATTATTCCAATGTCCCTTATTTGTGCAACAGGAAATGAAATTTAGACAGAACAAATAATTTGCTCAAAATTATACTACTACTTAGTGAAAAGTCAAGAATATCTTACTGATCAGGGATGGGGAGGGGGAATTGGAGAATTCGGGATAACAATGCATTGTTTGCCCACTAAATAATGTAACTCATTATGGACAATAAATATATATTAAAAAAAATACTGGAACCCATTCTCTTGCCCTTGGTTCTGACTCTTTAAAAAAATTGAAAATAAAGAAGGGTCTATTTGCATGTTACGTTCATTAAATTACTGTGGTCAAACTCTTTCACCCCAGATATCCTTTAACAATGATTCCAAACAGCATCAGAATATGGATAAGTTGGTCAAAAGCCCAGGCAGAGAGGCAGCCCAGGCCCTAGTTAATGAAAAGGCAGGGCTGCTGTTACATAAGTGTGCCACTCAGGTTTCCCCACCTCAGCAATGAACCTCAACTACAGGGAACCTTATAAATCACTGAGCACATCAGAAAGTCACACCTGTCTCAGAAGCCCTGACATCAACACTTTCCGTTCAGCCTGTGGCTGCCCTTGAGCCTTCGTAGCACCCCAAGTCTGGCAGTCACTGCTGACCTGTCAACCCAGCTGGTCATATCAGGTGACCTTGTTCAAGGGCCAGGATTTGTCTTTGGCCTCTCAGTGACTTGAAGGAGTCCATTCTCCAGGAAAGGAGCAGTGTGGGGTCGCAGCAAGAACATACTCTGGGAATAAGACACTTTTCCTTTTTTTGGGGGGGGGTTGGTTTGATTGTAGATAAGGTCTCACATAGCTGGCATTGAACTCCCTGAGTAGCTGAGGATGACATGACCTTGAACGTCTGATCTTCCTTCCTGCCCCCAGAGTGCTGGAATTACATTTCTGTGCCACCATGTCCAGTTTATGAAATGCTGGTTATCAAACCCAAGGTATTGTGTGTGCTAGTCAAGCACTCTACTAGCTGAGCCAAGTCTCTAGCCCATGACAGATCTACAAACATTTCCCAAGTGCCCACTGTGTGCCAAGTACTGTTCTAGGATGCAAAGAGATGACGGCAAACAAACAGAAAAGTTCTTACCTTCATGTCATTTAATGTCTCAGTCAGGTGGGGAGAGACTGAATGTAAAATATACAGTATGTTTGAAGATGTTGGGTGCTATGGCTGAAATGAAATGGAAATGGAATAGAAGTTCAGTTTAAATGTTGGGTTTGAAAGATCCCCAAGGCCTCTCTCAGGAGAGCATACCCCAAAACTCCAATAACCACACCAGCAGATGCAAAAGCAAGAGGATTTTATTCTTCGGCTGCGCAGTCGGGCTCCACAAGCAGGCAGATGAATGTTTAGGCAAGATGGAGCCCCGAAGAACAAAGGAGCAGGGTATTTATGGACAGGAGCTATCTAATTATAATACAGCTTAGGTCACAGGGTGTGTGGTATTTCTATTGGCTCCTTTCCTGTATCTACATGCCTCTTGATTGGTTACTTTCTTGGAGCCACATCCCAGGGCCCGCCCACATTCCAGGACAGCCATATATGCTTCCTTATATGGTGTCTCTCTCTTTTTTTTTTATTTCCTGGTCTTTGTGACCAGACATTCTTTAGGGAGGGGGAAGTAAGTCTAAAAATGGAGTCTGCTTTACAAAATGGAGTCTGCTTTATAAAATGGATTCTTCAGGTTCAGGCACAATTCAGTGAGCAAAGCAGTGAGCTCTCGGCATATATGGGAAAGATCATGCGTGGAGTGTTCAAGAAATAGGCGCCACCTTGCTGGAGGGAACAGATGGACTGACAGTGACCTTGGGTGGCATGGCAGCTTATGTGGAGTGTATTTTAGAGACTATCCTGATGGATTTGATGAGGAGTCAGGAAGATGAAATAACCAAGAAGGGTCCCTAGGAGTTTGGCTTGAGCATCTAGGAGATTATGGGTGCCATCAACTGTGTTGGGGTATCTGTGTGGGGAACATGGTACAGGGTGGAGGACAAGACTCGGGAGTTTGTTTGGGGTAAAATAGTAAGGGAAGGTGATGAACGAACAATCGCACCTGAGTCTGACACACATGAGAGAGTCCTAGATGGGGGATATCCATTTAGGATATCTTTGATGGTTAGGTTTTGTTGTCAATTTGATCTTTTTAATTATCTTGGGTGGGTCTCTGAGGATGTTTGCAGGAAGGCAGCCTCTCAGCAAGGGGCAGGATGGAAAGAAGCTCAAAGAAGCTGGAAGTAAACATTCTTTCCTGTGTGGGCAGTGCAGAAAAGAAATTCCAGAGACTCAGGAAGCCATTAAGTCTGGGGAAGGGTTGTAAAACCCCACCCTAAGCCTATATAAAGGGGAAGAAATTCTCTTCTTGCCACTCCTGCCTGTTTGCTGTTTTGTGTGTGATGTAGGTTATGGGTTTTTCTCTCTGCTCTGACCTGTGAAAGAGGGCTAACCTCTTTTGCTGTTACAGAACTTCCCCTCAATCTGTAGTTTCCATAACTACTTTCCTCCCCCAAATTGTGCCTGGTTTGAAGATTCATCCCAGCAGCATGTGACTGACCATGACAGTATCTTATAAATCATCTTTCACACTATGAGATCCAAGGACATTGGCAAAAGGTGATGGAGAACAGGGAGGGCATTTCTGGAAACTAACCTACAACTTCAGCATTCAAAGGGCAAGCTACCACGAAGGAGCTGGAAGACTGCAGTGGATATACAGGGAAAGACCATGGCCCTTGCTATTGACTCTAAATCTAGAACAATCTAGTCCCTAGTCCCTCCCCAGAAACATTCTCAGATGAGAGGGGCCATCTTGTTCTAGTCACACAATAGTTCCTTGGGCAGGAGGGACAAACCTACTAACTGCCTCCCTAGCTCCTAAGTGCCCTTGAGTAGCAGCTGAAGTCACACCTCACTTTCAGCTTCTCCCAGACCTGGTACTATCTATGGCTCCCTCCCTCCCAGCGGTGGTTGGTGATAGCCCTCCCACACTCTATTCTCCAGTTTAGCCTGTGTCTCAGGGAATCTGTCCTAAAACACTGGCTTGGGTGTATAATACTTACTTTGACAATTTGCTCATTTGTAATGAGGTGATCATTATGCCTACCTGGCAGATGTGTGATCTGCAAAGGGCTTATAATGATGTCTGCTTAATAGTGTATACTGGCATCTTCTCTCGTGAGACTCGGCTTCTCACAAATCCATCTTTTCAAACTCAAAAGCAGATTGGAAAATGGGTCATCAACATACCTGGGTGGCCAGCCCTCCCTCCCCTGGTTGCCCTGGGCTGCGTTCAACTGCTGCTTTGATGCTCTCTGACAGTCCCTTGCCGACTCCTGCCACATATGACCATGTTGTGCGCTGTATTACATACTTCATTTTCCAACATCCCCTTTTCTACCGAGCTTCATCGTGCTCATGGTTGCATCTCCAGAGACGGAAGACATTGTGGGTAGAAGTACTGAATTTTCCTGAGTTTGTGAACTAAAAAGTCTGGCTCAGTTTGGCTTAGTTTGGGAAAGTACAGACCTTTTGAGGAAGTTGGTTTGGTCCTAGGAAGCCCCCAATATCAGTCAATTCATATGGTTTCATATCAGCAAAGTCATTATTCTTGAGTTTGCTTTGTGCCAGGCACTAGAAATGTAATAGTGAACAAACTCTTACAGCCCAGGGTACAGGAAAACAATAAACAATAAGCAAATCAATCAAACAACCATGAAACATGCTATTGGGAGAAAGAGAGGAAAAAAAGGATTGCATTGGGAACAGAGTGAGGGGATTCTCTGAAGAAGGGACGTTGAAGATAAAACATTTTTTTTTAAAGTAGAAGCCAGTTATGTATGGAATATTTCAGTCCAAGGAAGATCCATATCCATTGAGAGGGAAAGTGGTTGACCTGTCGAGAAAAATCAGTGTGAATGGGGCCCAAGGAAAGAGGGAGGGATGCTAATCTGGAGGGTGGGAAGAAGATCATGCAGAGGTATGGACATGGCTGGCTGGTCAGAACATGGATTAAGAGTCTCATAATGTGGGTAGGATGTCCTAGCAAACAGTGGTGAGAATGCAGATGGGGACAAGTGGCCCTGTGCCATGTGGATGTGGGTGGAAGGGAGGTGTGAAAGTACTTATGAAAATGGGAGCCGGGGGTTTGGAACTTGGTCATCTTAAGTGAATGGTGATGCCAGAGGCAGAAATAGGGAAGGGTAAAGAGAGAGGGTAGGATTTGGGGAAAGATCCAAGAGTTTCCTTTTGGAAACTCTACATTTGGGGAATTCAAGAGCCTGTTGTGAGCCAGCCAATTGCAGTCAGCTCCCTTCCCCAGCCTGCCCGGGATGTGAAAAACCAAGTTGAGAATTCTCAAAGTTCCAGGGGACCAGGGAGAGCCTGGGAAGGAAGGGCCTGCAGTGCTGGGGCTAAGTACCCGCAGAACAGAGCATAAAGCGGTTCTTGTCTTCAGCCCAGACCAACACTCAGTGTTCTTGGAAACGGACGCACAGGAGCTGCAGTGTCTGCAGCTGACGGCCAGAAGGAGAGGTGTTACCCAATCAGGAAGGCAGCTTGAGGCCAGCTCTCGGCACCTAGCCTTGATTCCATGAAGGGATCCTCATCCCACACGGCCCTGGAATACTGGAATGGAAACCAGATTTGAAAGCAAGCACTGGCCTGCCAGCTGGGTCCTGTTCAGACATCTGCAGAGAATCAGCGGGTTCCTCATGCATTTGGTCTTTCCTGCTCGCAAGTGGCTTCACACTCACAAAAGCCAACTCTTTCACTGACCACTAGTCTATCAGATCCAAAGCATGTTCTGGGACTTGCTGGACTTCAGGGGAAGGAGGAGACCACCTTTAACCTTCTGGGAAGCAGGGCACTGAGCCCACTATTTTTCAGGCAAAGATCAGGATCAACTTAAGTGCTGCTGTTCACCAGCAGTGAGCCTCACTGAATCCTGTCATTGGTCAGCCTGGTCCCTGGGGACTTCTCTTCAGCCACTGTGCAGTCTCTGTATCCACCATGGATGAATGGAATCTGTTTGCTTCCATGCTTCTGTGCTGGTAAGATTGATTTAAAACTCTGCCCCCATCACTATGTCTCCACTGTATGAGGGTCATTTCCATTCCCTGAGACTCAACATACAAATGAATATTGGCCAAACCACACATAAAACTAGAACTTTGACCTATGACCTTCCCAAGATGCCAGCCCTTTACCTATAGTGACGAGTTCTACATGGCTAACCTTGTAGGAAGCCAGATTGCTATCCTTAGTGATAAGCCAGGAAGCAATCAGAAAACGTCCCTAACAATCAAGCCCACATGAGCAGGACCACTAATATGACAGCTTCCCTGGTTTTTGTCTGTTTCCAACTTAGAACCAACAGAGAAAGCCAAATGCCTACATCTAACCAATCTCCTAGGTTATCCCATTTCAAGAGGACCCACCTGCAGCTGAACCAAGCCTGCAGGCTCCAAAGATGTCTGAGAACTTGTGGGTTTTTTTCCAGGACAAAGCTCTCCTACTCCTCTTCCTGCCCACACGTGAGCCAGGATGGTGATCCCCTTGCTACAACCAGCTCTGAATAAATGTTCTTTGCTTTTCTCATATGAATGATCCTCATTTATTTCCAAAACCAGTTACTGACATTTCCTCTAGGAATTTCCAAAAATAATAGTGCATTTGGACAACTCTCCTGAGCCCTAGTATAATACATAAGGAGCTGTAACAAGGAGGTCCCAAAATATTACAGCCCAAATATGACAGGAGTTCTATTCCCTCCCATATAAATGCATTTTCAGAGTTGTCAAGGGTGGAGATGGAACTCTGCTCTTTAAGACCCCACAGGGACCCAGAATATCATTTCATTGTGATTCCGCTCTTCCCTGGGATGCTGATCTCACCTTCCTAATGGGGACTGTTCCCATCTCATGGTACCTGTGTTCTCTGTCTTCTGCCACAGGAAAGAGGAAGTTAAGCCACAGCACGTGATCAGCAGTCCCATCCAGGGTGGGGCCTAGAGGTTGTATGCATTACTTTCTCTTACAACTGGCCAGAGTTTAGCAACATGGCCTCATCCAGCTCTCAAGGAGGCTGGGGCATATTGATAGGAGCCCAGATGGAATTCTAATGAGAAACTGTATGCTGGGCATGGAGGGATGGGAGCATCACTTTTGTCCTCAGAGGTTGACGGTCCATAATGATTCGTGCTACGGTAAGTGCTGGTTCTACTAACCATGCATTCAAGACCATTCCCACTCTGGCCTGAGCCTCTTTCCCTCGAGGTCCCAGCTTCCTCCCCTTCTGTGAGTTCCCACTCCCAGAGCCATGCTACGACTGCTCTCTGGCTCTTGGTTGGAGGTAAAAGCCACTTCAAAGTTCAAATCAATTCCTTCCAACATTAACTTCATCAAATTATTTAAAATCCTGTCCTGCAGTGCTGGCAGAGTAAGGGAGAGGGTAGCACCCTCAACCCTACCCACACTACTGGCAGATATTGCCTCACCATGCTGTTTGGGGTTGTCATTAACTTGTGCTCAACTGTGATTCAACCAAGGACCAAGTCTGTCTTCTCCAGCAGCGTATTTTCAGCACCTGCCAGCTCGGGCATATAGTGTTCGACTTCTCTGTTGGATAAAGAATGAAAAGGCAGGAGAGTGTTTGAAAGAATAAGTTTATTTATTTTAGGGTAAGAGTGAAAGAAGGGAGAAGGCAGGCTCTTCTGGGAGGAGAGGATTTCCCAAAGATGGAAGAGCCATAGTTCCAACCGGAACTGAACTTTGATTGAATGGGAGCAAGGCCCCCATCCGGAGTTCATGGTTGGTCAACTTAAATGAAGGCGAAGGCGTTGGTCCATGATGCATCCAGTACTGTGCGGGTTCCAGAGAGCCAAGGAGGCAGCCTACTCAAAGCGAGCTGGGCAGGAAGAAGGAGGAAGTAGACTCATTCCCTTTGTCTTTGCTGTCTTGGGTCACTTTTCCTCCCTGTCTTTCTAGACAAGGACACTTTCTAGCTCCTACATTGATTCAGCTACTAGGTCATAGCACTAACTTCTTAGAAGCCATCATCTGAGAAACACCTCTCCATTGGCTTTGAGCTCTTCTCACCTGGTCTGACAGTTCCTCTGCTGGCAGCTCTGAGGGCCCAGACAGCACCTTGGAGAACACACACCAGAAGTTGAAGGTTATTATGGCAATAATCTACATAAGCTAACTTAACTGCCACAATCTCCAAAGAGTTCCTGGGGTTCTTATGCAGGAAGAATGCTTCTGCCCAGCTGAAATGGGGAGCCCCTAGACTCACAAGATGTGGCTTCTCGCATAGAACTTAGTGTGTTCTGTAGCTCGTGGTTTTTTTAAATAAATTATATCTTTATTATCCACATTTAGATACACTGAATGAGCAAATAATGTGTTGGTGTGTCCCCAATTCCCCAATTTCCCTCTTCCCTGTCCCCAATCAGCTGGGTATCTTCCTCCGTGGGCAAACTAGCTCAGTCCTTGGGGTAGGGGATTATGGATAGCCTAGGAGTCAACCTGGTTCCACCCCCCTTTGTATGATGTTACTGAGGGGGGGGTGATGTCTCTGGACATTCTCCTCCACTGTGGCTCTTACAATCTTTCTGCCCCCTCTTCTGCTCACTTCCCTGTAGCGTGTTTTGATATGTCCTACTTTGCCTCAGAATAGTCTTGTGTGGTCTTGGATGTTAACTGAACTTACACAAAGAATATAACACTGTGGTCTAAGCAGATATATTCTTTATCAAATATGTCAGTTACCTGTTGCCATAATGGCCAATATTACAAGCAATCCCCAAATATTAGTGGACATACAACATGTATTTGTTTTGTCCAGTCAAGTCTGTGTGTAGGTGGTTTAGGCTGGGCTCACATGGGCCTCCTAAGCCTGCTCTCCTGGCTTTGACTGAGTTGATTTAGCTTCTGGGAGGCTGACTAGAGCTGTTAAAGTGGAGTAGAAAGGTACACACACTTCTCCAGCCTCTATTGGTCTCTTAATTGCTACCATTCCATTAGCTAAAGGAAGTCACATGACCTGGTTGTGGTATTTTGAATTAGGTGTCCCCCATGAACTCATGTGTCCTGAATGCTTTCTCTCAAGTTGATGGCAATTTGGGAATTGGAACCTTGTTGGAGGTGTGTTTTTGGGATGGGCTTATGGGGGTTCTAGCCAGCTTCCCCTTGCCAGTGTTTGGCACTCTCTCTTGCTGCTGCTTTCTACCTGATGTTGGCCAGGAGGTCATGTCTAACCTCTGCTCATGCCATGTTTTTCCCTACCATCCTAGAGTTTCCCCTGAAGTCTGTAAGCCAAAAGAAATAACTTTTCTCCCACAAGCTGCTTTTGGTCCAGTGCTTTCTGTCAGCAATGAAAAGCTAATTGCAACACTGGTCCAGAAATGGGGTTACCTGGAGACTACAGATAGCTTGGGAGTTATGTAGATACAAGCAATTGTGAAGAATTTGGATGACAGTAATCCCCTTCATTCATCCATGGTAAATACATTTTTTTTTCTTTTGTTTTTTTGAGGTAGCGTCTCACTCTAGCCCAGGTTGACTTGGAATTCACTGTGTGTCTCAGGCTGGCCTCAAACTCACCACGATCCTCCTACCTTTGCCTCCCAAGTGCTGGGATGAAAGGCATGAGCCACCATTCTCATTACTGGTCAAGATAAAGCACCCAGCCAAAAGCCACTGATGTGAGGAAAGGTTTTTGGCATGAGCAGAGGCTGGACATAACTTCCATGCCTTAGCAGGTGGAAAACATGAGCTTGAGAGTGAGCCTAACTCTAGCAAAAGGAAGCTGGTTATCACACCCCTATGTCTGCCCCCAACAACACACCTCCTCCAGCAAGGCTCCACCTCCCAAATTGCCATCAGCTGGGGACCAAGCATTCAAAACATGTGAGTTTATGGGGGTCATATGATTCAAACCACTCCCATACCCCACCCAGTGGGTACCTGAAACTAGACCCTACATATACTATGTTTTTTTTCCTATATAAAATGGTAACCAGCCCCCAGATGCCAGTTAGTACAGTGCTGAAAGGCACTGCACAAGCTGCCAGAGGAAGCTGATCAACGACAGCTGGAGTAAACAGAGACTACTGGCATGAAATACAGTCTGTGGCCATGAATAGGCTGACCACACCTCCTACTGGGAGAGAACAGCGAACCAAGAAATGAGCACTCGTGCAATGGAGAAACCTGGGCCTGGGGGAGACAATCAACAGCTTTTAAATTCCGTCAAATATTCCACTTAGGGAGGGGGAGCCCTTGACTGGAACTGGGGATTCAGGGTGATAGGCACCGGATCCTGTACTCTTGGGCTCACAAGAGAAGATGCAATATGGGAGCGATTGATGGGGAGGCTACTAAAAATAGAATCTTGGTAATCCAGAATTGTGTGTATTTGTTAACCTAGACTGATCTCACTCTCCGATGGAGATTGTGTTTGTATTTTTCAGGATGCAGCGAGAGAGCTGTGGGCCATCTAATCCTACCATCTGATCATAGGCAGATAGCTGAGATCCTGGCAAGAGATGAGCCACCACAGTCATATCAGGGAGGATCCATATGGAATCCCACAGAGAATGACGGGATGAACAAGGGACCCACAGCCACAGCCATTCAATCAACACAGGATAAGCCAGGGAGACAGACACCAATGATTTTTGACACAAAGACCCCTAAATTCACATTAAAGCAGCCTTATTACTCACCCACCACGACTCAGGGAACTGAGTGGAAGAGGGGGCAGAAAGATTATGAGAGCCATGGTGGGGGAGATGATCCAGAGGCATGGCACCCCTCAGTAACAACACACTTGGGCCAGGAGAACCAGGCTGAATACTAGGCTATCCATGGTCCCCTGCCACAAGGACTGATCCAGACGGCCCACAGAGGAGGATATCCAGCTGAATTGGGATGGGGAGGGGGGCATTGGGGAATTGGGGATAACAACTCATTGTTTGACCACTAAATAATGTAACTCATTATGGACAATAAATATATATTTTAAAAAATTATGTATGGTAAATTTTAATTTATGAAGTAATTTTTCTAGTGATAAACTAGAACAATTTTGATCATAAACTACCATGAAACATTCTATCATGCTACTCAGAATGATGTACCATTTAAAACTTGAGAATTACTTGTTTCTAGAATTTTCCATTTAATGATTTCAGACCTCAGTTACTTCAGGTAACTGAACCTATGGAAAGTAAAACTGGTAAGAGCTGTTACCTAGATAGTAAGATATTATCATGACTAAAGAACTTTAGGGCTGAATGTCTCCTTCATAGTCAACAGTTTGTAAAACCTAAGACTGGAATTGCAGAACTCTAAATACTGAGGAGACTGAGTCAGATCCCTAACCCTTGAAGGAGACAGACATTATCTGTCTGGAGGTCATCAATTGATAACTAAACCTGGTCCCAAAGCCCTAGGCCTTATAAAATTACTCTCTGGCAGAAGGTTTCCTGTTCTTAGAACAAGTATACACCATTGTCTCCCCCTGAAAAAGTAAGTCAAAAACAAGCCCACCACCTAGGCAGGAAAACTACTGAGGATGCTCTCTGTTCCAAAAATGCTAAGAAATATAATAATTAGCCTACCTAAAAATGTAGATTAGTATAATGGTCTCTCAGGGCATTGTCCACTCTTACCTCTGCAATGGTCTATTTGGTCCAGTCTCGTTCCTTGAGGGTGCCCCACTTTATTCTGCAATGATAAACTCTTGTCTTCTACACTACACCCTGTATGTCTTGTCTGAATTCTTTTCACCAAAATTAAAAAAAAAAAAAAACAAAACAAAACCCTGGGGCCAAAGGGTTAGATTGAGATCCTGGTAACAGGGAGGACTGGGGTTTAAAGCAGTCAATCTACAAATAATACAATTCAGGTTCCTAATAAGAGAAAATTTGAATTGGGGAAATAAGATTCTTACAACCCATTTTGTTCCTTTCACTTTTCTCAGGCACCCCTGTGCTCTCCCCAGCAGGAGGCCCCATAAAGGCTGCTTAAATAAGGCGATGAATGTGTTTGTAGATAATTATTAATAAACACCAACAAACACCTCTGTGGAATCCCTCAATTATGGAGAGGTGACACAGCCTGGTGTTGCTGTTTGTGTGAGAGGAAGGTGTCCTTCCCATCTCCACCTCAGGCACCATTTGTGAAGTGTTTACAATCAAATACGCCTGATTCAAGCAGCACATCTGTCACCAGCTGCTGTGTGGTAGCAGGCTGTTCTCTCTGTCTCACCCCACCCTCATGGAAGCCTGGGGGGCTGGAGGGATGGTGACAACAGGTGTGAATGGAGCTCTTCTTCCAGGGGTGCCAGGAGCAGCTGAAGAGGGTGGCCTTCATCTAGAGCCAACGGACTTGGGTCATTTGGATTTGATCTCGGGTTTCTGTGACTGTGATTTCTACAAGTGCAGCCAACCTCCAGCACCATTAAGATATGGGTGTCTCCCGGGATGAAGGCGTGGGGCCACAGCGGGGCCTTCAGGAGGGACCTGTCAGGAATGAGCATGCATGAGGTCAGTTCTGGAGTTTCCCTCCTTCCTCTCCCTGGATCTACCTCCCAGGAGATGGCCACCTCACATCTCCTGGGTCTGCAAATCACAGCTCCCAGGGAGCTCATTCAGTAACACATTCACTTTCCTAGGAAAAGAAATCTGACTGGCTTCATTTGGGTACTTTTTCACCCCTGCTCAGGAGACACCGAAGGGGAACACATGGCTCTGTGAGTCTAGAGTAAATAAACCAATGGATGCTAATGCTGAGCCTCTCAGAGCCTGTTTCTCCCTATCTGTTCAATGGGCAGGGGTGCTAGAACCCACCTCTCTGGACTACTGAGAAAATGAAATAATTTCAATACATTAATGAGAGAGTAAAAGAAAAGAGAAATACCTTTTTGTGAATTGCACTCAACTATTAATTTAATGGTTTACACAATATAGCCTTTCATTCATATCCTGGAAAAATATTTATCATTTAAGTGTAAACAGGTGTGAGATCAGACAAGATTCCCAAAGGTTCTACATCCCTGGCACACTGAGCCCAGGGGTTGAGAGAGTAATACTTATGATACAATTAAGATAGAGTAATATATTGTTGAAATGGGTTCAGTTCTAAGAAAAACAGTCCTCATTATCCAGTCTCACACCATCCTAAATTCCCCACGAGAGCAACATGGCCAGTGCCTGGTGTGTTCCTTGCAGGTGGCTTTCACGCACTGTTCATTTCACACACCCATCAACCCTGGATTGTGGGTTTCCTTACAAAAAGCTTCATGCCTATATAATCTCTAAACTTTCTTCTTGATCACGTTTCCCATATCATATATCTGTATACACACATACATATCATATATATTTACATATATGATGATCTAGTATTCTGTCATTGCTGCCCAATATTCCCTTCTCCCATGACTGAACCCCAAAATATCTATTATTAGATACATGTATTGTTATCTAGATAAAGACTGCTAGAAAATATTAAAGTCAACCCCAAAATTGTTCTTTTACAAAGATTATTTTTATTTATTTATTTGATTGAGAGAGGTTATGGGCATGCCAGGGCCTCTTTCCATTACAAATGAGCATCACTTTGTACAGCTGGATTTACAGAGGTAATGGGGAACCGATCCCAGCCTGGCAGGCTTAGCAAGCAAGCACCTTTAATCACTGTGTGTGTGTGTGAGTGTGTGTGTTATGCATGGTGTGGTGTGTGTGTGTGATACATGCATGTGTGTGTGCAGATGCATGAGTCCATGAACATGCACAGAGCCCAGAGGAGAATGTTGGATGCCCCCCTACTTCACTCATCCTAGTATTTCCTTTAGTTTTTCGCTGATGCTAAAGCTTGCTAACCCCAGCAATTCTCTGGGCTCCTCTCTCCACATGTCTGGGGTTACAGACAGGCATGGTATGTGGGTGCTGGGAAGTAGAACTCAAGCTATCTCAGTCCCTCTCAAACCCTCATGTTTGTGTGGGAAGCACTCTTAACCACTGAGCCAACTCTCCAGCCTGTGCTCTTTTGTTTTATTTATTCTCTCAGAATATTCCTCAAGCCTTTGGAAAAGAGAGAAGTGATGGGAAACCCATACAGAGGCAAAGGCAGAAATAAATGCAGTCCCTCACCTGGTTGGTGGTTGGGTTCTGACAGGATGTGCAGCCCACTGCAGTGCTGGCTGAACTGGTAGAACCCCAGGATCAGCGAATTCACATTGCAAATACAACAGCTTCAACTTTGTCTTCAGATTTAAGAGCCCAGAATAGCACCAAGCTGTGTTTAGAAACATGGATCCAATGACCAGCCTGGGGGTTCCCCACAGAGATTCCCTTTATTCTGACATCCACAATCCCTTCTGCAAACCAGACAGTCTAAACGAAAGACAACTTTACACTGTTGGCAGGATGGAGTGTGTCTCTTCCTGCCAGCCTTCTCGAAGAGCAGAAACTTTATTTAATTTCCTCCTGGCACCTTGTCCTTATCAAATCGAGATAACAGAAGAGGTCTTTGGTAAGAGGGGGGAAGCGACAGTGAACGTGTTAGCATTCCACCCACCAGAGTTATGCTGGGGGAGAGAAAGCTCTTCATCCATCCAGTCACCTAATGGTTGTCCAGTGCCTGTTTGCCATGTGCCCAGCCCTTATCTAGACACAGAGCCTAGGTTTTATAAAGGGTTATAGACAAAAGCTAAATAAATAATAGGTATTTAAAATGCAAATGTTATGAATAAAATATACTAGGAAAGATGGGTAGAAAGTATTACAGTTTTGCTTTCCCATTTTCTTTTTCTTCCTTTGTATGTGTGTGTATATTTGTATGTGCATGTGTGTGCGTGTATGTGTGTGTATGTGGTATGCCTGTGCAGGTGCCAATATGGCACCCTATGGGCTTGCCCATAGCTGGGTGTGTTCAGCTGTCGTAGCCGAGTAGAATGGAGTGTGTCCACTTCATCCCTCTCCTTTCTGTCCCTTCTGATTTGAGCCAGTCTCTTACTAATACCGGAGCTAGCTGGATTATTTTTGTGTTTGCTTTGCTTTGTATTTTCCTTGGCTATTCTTGGTTCTCAGTCCTGGGTGTTGTTTGATCCAGGAGAGGACAGCTTTCTTGATGTTCAAGGTATGGGGTGGGCCTTCTGTTCTTGCTCTTGATGTCAGCCCAAGGTGCTTGGCAACTGGAACAAGGACAGTTGAATTTCAAATGCTTGGGTGGAAAGTGTTGTTTTTCCTCATTCCCACTGATAGCTCCTGAGCCCTTTTGAGCCAGAGGCCTGTCAACAAGAGATAAAGTTGTGCAGAGGCTTAGGAGAGGCCCAGCATTAGGGCGGCACTAGAGATGCCTGGCTGGCCTATATTTAGGGCAGCTGCCTGGCTTTCCTCCTTAGAAGGACAGAGCGATGCTTGAGTGGTCGAGGACCCATGCCATTGTGCTCAAATGGAGTCATCTTGGGGCCAGTGCGATTAGGAGTCAAACATGGGGCTGGCTCTTGTTCATGCACTTTAGGTGGTCCTGGGGCTTTTCTGAGTTGTAGGTCAACACAGATGGAGAACACTGTGCCTTTCCCAAGAAGCCCCACACTCACACTGCTGCCCTAAAAAGGCTTACATCTGACAGTTGGAGGAAGACCGTGCCCAATTCTAAGATCAATGAGATACCGACATTTGCATCAAGGAACATGTAGTCTAGTGGCCCAGATGTATGTGAATGACACTCACACTAATATGAACAGCATGACAAATAAATTATAACTAAACGCCAAAGTGGGCCCAGTGTGCATACCTATAATCCCAAAACTCTGGAGGCAGCAGCTCGAGGATGGGTGCAAGTGCAGGACCAGACTATCTACATAGGGAGTTCCAGGCAAAAGAAAACAAAAAAGGGTAGGGGCTGGAAAGACTGCTCAGTGGTTATGGGCATCGCTTGCCTGCAAAGCCTAAGGACCTGGACTTGATTCCCTAGGGCCCACGTGAAGCCAGATGCACAAAGTGGCACATGGAATTTGTTTTCAGCAGACTAGAGGCCCTGGTGAATCCATTTTCTCTGTCTCTGTTTCTCTCTCTCTCTCTCTCTCAAAATAAAAAAAACTAAACAAAAAGCCTTGGGGCTGGGGAATTGGCTCTGTAGATAAAGTGCTTTCTATGCAAGCATGAGAGTATGAGGACATGAGGTTGGATCCCTAACACCCACATAAATGCCAGGCCACTATGGTGACCTGCTTGTAACGCCAGTGTTACAAATCAGCGAGCTCCAGGTTCAAGTGAGAGACCCTGTTTAAGTAAATAAAATGGAGTGCAATCAAGAAAGAACCCCCCATCAGTCTCTGACTTACATGTGCACCCTTGCACATGCTCACACACCATGCACACATTAAAACAAAGCAAAACAAAAATATAACAACAGCCCAACATGAGGTGGCACATCTGTAGCACTAAATGCCAGTGGGAGAATGGGTGGAGAGGGTCAGCAGTGCCCAGCAGTTAGCAATGTGCTTTCCCATCAATGCACCTCGTGGACAAATCTATTGTAGGGATTCCGTTAGCAACAACGTGCTGTTGCTCTCAACCAGGCAAGTTGATCTTCGGTGTATTTCAAAGTTATTCCTTGTTTCCATAGCATTAACCCAACCTTCCAGCTAACTTCCATTTCTTTCTTCTGGACCAAGTCTCGAGCCCCACCTATTTGATTTTCTCTCCCCATCCTGACTGATTGTAATGTGACCCAAGACCATCATTGGGTGTTCAGTCAAGACGTAGTGTCTGTCAGCTATGTTGGAGTATGTGTTGGAACAGATCAGGATTGTGGATGGGGTGGAGAGATGTTCTCCTCCTTCCCTAATGAAGATGAGCTGCAAATCAAGCCTTTTGCCATGGTAACGTCCCTCGGCAGCTTCACATTCTGCCTTGCTAGGAAACGGGGTGGCCAACGGTGGGTCGCTATGCCCTACCTACCACCCATATTTCCCAACTATGTCCTTGTTCCCTCAGATTGCAGGAGTTCTACAGAGTTTACACCCTTGGATGGGACTCATGTTATGATGCTTTGGAACTGTGACCTTGGATCAAGGGACGTGTGGTGGTTAAAACGGCCCTCTTCGTGTCCCCAGTTGTCCCTGGCATCACAGTCTGTGTTTCAGTCTTGAACTTGAAGCTGCTTTGGAAGCGCACAGCACTCTCCCTTCCCTGTGGGTCATTCCTGAGTTCATGGTTGTCCTCACAGGAGCTGCGCTTCCAAGTACCTATGTCATAGGCTCTGATTTCAGCTTCTTTTCTTTCAGACTGACACATTTCTTCTAAGGAACCCTCTCCTCCAGGTCATCTAGAAATGTGATCTCCTTGGTATCTGTGCTCCATCAAGTCCAGTCTGTCAGAGGCAGGATGCTACCAGAGTACTTGGGAGCTGCCTTAGTCCTCTGACCTCAGAGAGGACCGGCCCAGGTGGCAACTTCACAATGTCCCTAGGGAGGCTGCAGTCATCCTCAGGGGGCAAGAAGATCCCTGGAACTCCTCAATCAGAGAGCAGTCCTCCTGTAGCTCTTCTGCTGCGCCTCTCCTCATTCCTGCCCATCCCTCACCCCTCACCACCTCTCTGTCCCACTGGAGAATGTAGAGTCTACAGCCCACACGTCTGAGGTTTTCACATGTCTCACACCCCACTCGTGCACAAGTTTATTGAACTTTAGAGCTCCGTGGAAATCTTGAACTTGAAAGTACTTTTAGTCAACCATCATCCACTTTATTCTCTTGGGCTTACAAGACTGCAATGTTTTTTGGGGGGAAACCACTTTTAACCCATAAATATGTGCCTTAGAAGAAATGTCAGTCAGTGTACCCTCATGTCCCTTCCCCAAGGGGACAGAGGGTGGGCTGTGGTTGAAGCCAGGCCAGTTACACTGTGAAGCATAATATAGATGGACCAGGGATGGCTGGAGCAGTGGAAGCATCATTAGTCTAGAGGCATCTCTGTCCCTGAGACCACTGATTAAATCCTGTCAACTATTGTGACTCACTCTGGCCTTCAGATTTCTCATGGAGTAAGGGAATGAAATTAGATAAATCCCTTGACAGGTCGCTTTGATTGTGAGCAACAAGAACTGACTTTGGGAAATGCAAGAGGGGAAAAGCTACCTATTCTAAGGATATGTATTAGTTTTCAGATTGAAAGGAAGCCTGAAGAGTTGGGTGTTATGGTTAGAAAGTATTTTCCAAATGTGCTGTGTCAGAAACTTAATCCACAAATGCATATTAGGTTAATGGTGTTTGGAGCAGGGGCTTTTGCTGGGGGTGAATGGGTCTTCAGGTCTCTGCCCTCATAAATAGCTTAATGAGTCATCAGGGAGTGGTTCTGCTATGATGTGAGTTCTCTCTGGCTCTTGCTGGCTCTGTCTTATACTATAGGAAGTGACCCAGTAGGAAAGCCATCACCAGATGCTGAGGAGATGTAATTCCAGGCTCTTGGATTTCACAGCCTCCAGACAATGAGCTAAATAAACTTCTGTTCTCAAGTATTTTGTTATAGCAATAGAAAATGACTAAGACTTTGGGCTTGAAATTAAAAGGAAGCCTGGATAGTCTTCAATTTAAATCCCGACAGCTGAATTCCTTCAGCATTCTGGTTCCTGTCCTTTTTCAAAGCTGGATCCGCAGTCTTCCCTTCCTTCCTAGAGATTTATGTCTTTTAATTTCTCTATACCACCCATAATGTCTATTATGTAATGGGCAATAACAATATGATCAACTTGTACATTCAACAAATATTTGTTGGCATATGACATTGGACATATGAACATAGATTAGATGCTAGGCTCCCTCTTTGTGATCCCTACCCCTTTTCTCTTTCCCTCTCCTCCTTCCCCCTCTTCTCTGTCATTTTATTTTTAGACAGGGTCACACAATGCAGCCCTGAGCTGATCTAGAATCTACCTGAGACTTACCATCTTCCTTTGCCTCCTGAGTCCTAGGATTACAGGCACACACCACCATCACATTACAGCTTCACATGGGTTTTTCTTGCTTCAACTCAGACATTCTGGTTCTTTTCTAACCTGCAACTTTCTTCTGCCCTACAGAACTGCATACTGCCTGCTTCCAACTTCATCAAATAATAACATTTTTGTCACATTTGTTGCCTGTGCTTGAAAGAAATGAAACACAGATACAGTTATAACTCAGCAGGATGTCTTCGGGATCCCTTTCTTTCCTATTCCTTTCCAAAAGCAATTAATTTCTTGAATTTACTGTTTATGTACTTTATATGCATTTATTGTGCACATGATTCAGGCACTTGAGCTAATATCTTCAAGAGGGCTGTTGCTCCAGCACACAAATAAAACGTAGGCAAGCATACTTTGGGGCAGCAAAAACGTCCTGTACAGCACCTGGGCCCCAGCCTAAAATGCACTGAAGGCAGTAGCCCCCCCCCCAGATGAGGGATCCTGCTGTTACAGGTGTTTCTTCATTCTGTGAAGACTGTTGGGATACAGAAGCCCAAGCCTGTGTCCTTGAGAAGCAAGGGCTCTAGGGAGAAAATTTCCATGCAGCTTGGAGGTAAATCAGCATGGTCTTTATTTTAGCTAGCTTCCCAGCCTTTGTAATGAGGTCTAGCTCATTATATATCACTAAGCCACATCATAGTGGATTAGGTTGATGTATTTTCAAATTTTGCAAAACTAGTTTACACACACACACACACACCATTCGGTAATTTGAATTTTTCTACTCAACCTTAGGTTTTGAAAGTTTATAACTATTTGAAATCCCATAAAATTATTCCACACAGAGGAAAATGATATATCTTTTGTTGCTGGTGAAAATCATTCACTTTTGAAATTTTGATAACCACTCCTCCAGGCAGGCTACATCTCTATGTTGGTACTTGAGTTTTTCACTCTTCTCACATGTTATGTTCTATGACATTCTGATGGCTGTGTGAAATGGTGTATCCTTGTGCTTATGCACTGTGGGTTTTTTCCTAGAAAGGGTTGAACCATTGAGGCAGTGAGACAACAAAGATTTTCTTCCGTGTTCAAGTGTCCACAGGCCCTATAGTTTCTGATGCAATACCTAACTCTGAGAGCTGCTATATAAGCTACTGAGCATGCTCTAATCAAACCTTATTTATGAAAATGGGAAGCTGGGGAGCTGGAGGTGTGGCCCAGTTGGTAGAGTGTTTGCCTAGCATGCACAAAGTCCTGAATTGGATCATCAGAACCAGGTGAACAGGGAGTGGTGGTAAACCTGTAATCCCAGCACTGGGGAGGTAGTGGATCAGAAGTTCAAGGTTATCCTTGGCTACACAGCAAAATGGAGGCCAGCTTGGGATACAGAAGACCCTATCTCTCAAAAAAAAAAAAAGGATAGCAAACAGGCCATAGTTTTCCAATACTCGCTCAAGATGAACTACCTAAAAATAAATAAATAAATAAATAAATAAATAAATAAATAAATAAATAAATAGAAAATTAGGCTGCAATGAACAAATAATGAACAGAGGTGATGTTCCACTGGCCATTTAATACACAAGCAGTTGAATCTCCCTAGTCACCAAAGAGTCTGTGATCAGACTCCCTCCCTAACACAGCTCCAGAAAGCCTTCAGGTACATCTAGGCTAGCAGGAGGCAATCATGGAACACCCTGAGGCAGCTCCCCCCACCCCACACCTGGAATGAGGGGGACAGAGCACATCTGTTCTCATTGACACTGAAAAAAATCCAGGACCCTCCTGGGCACCAGAAGATCCATGAGAAAAACGCGTGTTATGATGCTGAGCAAGTGGAGGAAGCCGCAGCATCTGGTGGAGCTATTGCTAAGGGACTGAAAGCTTTGACGCCGTCCTTCTTGAAGGTTAACTTCTTTCTTCCTAAGAGGAGAAAAGGACAATAGGATAATAGAGCAGACTTGAAGAGCTTTCCAGAGGCCTTCCTGCTTGCTCAGCTGTGATGTTTCCTCTGAACACTGCTGATATCATACATTTTGAATGAGTCCAGCCTGAGGAGAGTACACCATTAGAGAGACATCCCACTACCCTGAAGTGTGATCAGCGGGGAAAATAATAGCTGCACAGTTTGCAAAATAAACTGGGTAAGTCTGCAGTGTCAGGAGGCACTGGGAACAGATGGTCCATGATGTGAGTTTCTGCCTGCAATGAACAACTAATGGAGGAAGCCTGTGCACTGCCCTCTGGGCAGCTGGAAAGGTCTTGATTGTATTGGTTCTAATATGAGGAAGGACCTGGAGCAACAGGGGTTTAGATGAACAGTCTGTCTCTCCAGTTTGGACCCTCAAGCCCTACTCTGAGATCTCCAGAGTGATTTGAAGCATCCGTACTACAAGGGCCAAACAGCTCTCAGCCAAGTGATAGCAGGTGCCACGAGCCAATCCGATGTAAGCATCATGCATCATACAAGCATCATGTAAATAGGGTTATTCTTCTTCTCCTGAGGAACCCAAACCATATTCCAGTCCCAAAATCCCCACTGTGGGATTACCTTCTCATCCTCATCCCATTCCTTACCACACACCAAACAAGGAGCAACTGCCCAGACATCATCAACCTTCTGACGTGCTAGCAGGGGCCTCAGGGAAACATGCAACTAGCCCAGACCCTCAGTGCACTGTGTTCTTAAATCTTGTTTCTTACCTAGCTATTATGGATAAAAGACCCCTGATAAGATATATTTTCAGTAATATACTGTATCCGTTGGCTTTTTCATTACTGGGGCAAAATACTTAACCAAAAGCAGCTTAGGGGAAAAAAGAGTTTATTTCAGTTCACAGTTCAGAGGGTACAGTCCACGATAATGAAGAGATCATGGCAGGAGCAGGAAATGGGCATCACATCAGCAGGGAGGAAGTAGAGAGCCAGGCAGGCCGCTGCTCAGCTAGCTGTCTCCTTTGCATGTAGTTCAGGACTCCTGGCCCATGGAATGCTGCTGTCCACTGTTAAGGTAGATTTTCCCATGCTAATTAACCTAATAGAGATAATCCCTTCAGATTATACACAGAGGCTAACAATTGTTATCCTCAGAAACAATTTTGCCTGGAGTACCTATGATCTAAGTTGTGGCCTAGACCTCATCAGACCCTAGGGTCAAAGGATGTCAGTGTGCCAGTACTGAATGAAATTATACTTATTCATCCCTAACTGGCTCTAAGTGGGTGTGCCACAAGTAGGTCTGGCATCCCCACCACCACCACCACCACAATGATTCACATGTGCTCCCTAACAACTCCCTTTTCACAAATGGTATAACTGCCATGTCTCCCAGGAATCCTCCATCCCATGATGGCAACATCCACCCCTAGACCCAGAAGTGGTCCACTTTCCTAGAGACATACTGTCATATACATCCTGCCAGGATCCCTGGCATCAGAGGTCCCCTGCTGACAGCGAGGAGGATGCACACACATCCAGCCAGGCTGCACTCTTCCCAGCATAGAGCAGCAGCTAGTCTGCTCCCTGACCCTGTCACACTTAGCCACTTGAGGCAAAGAAGGCCGCCTGTGCTCCTCATCTCTAACTGGGCCTTTCATAAAGACACCTCCTTTAGCTTCTGTCTAGAGCCTTATTCTCAGTAAGATATGGCTGCCATCATAAGATCAAGATACTATAGAGTTGTTCCCATTCTCTTTTTCCTTCAGTTTTTGAGCCAATCCACAAACCAACATGAAAAGCCTGCATGCAACAGTGCTGCTACCACAGCAAGCCTGTCAACCTGCACCAGGACCATGGAGACAGACACCGAGCATTACTCAAAATGCTTCAAAGCAGATATCCAGACGCTCCTAAGAGCTCAACACTACAGTAGACTTAAACTCACCCCACCATGGCTCAGGGAATTTTGTGGAAGAAGGGATGGAAAGATTGTAAGAGCCATGGTGTGGGAGGGGAATACCCAGAGGCACTGCCCCCCACCCAGTGACTGCTGCTCACTCATCTCATAGCTCTCAACCCCATGGTGCATAACAGCAACCCCACTGAGGAGGGAACATGACTTGTTCATACAAAGATTATACTGAATAAATAAATAATAAAAAGCCTGCATGCAAACTATTTTATTAAAAGGACAATACACACAGTAAAATCCTGGCTCAAGAGCCATGCCCATATAAGCTGAAATATGAATTGATTCCAAGGTTATATACCCACATCATTGAGGAAAATCTAAACAACAAAAGCTCACTGGACTCAACTGATGGGTGATCTAAACTAAGAAAAAGCCTACATTTTACAGTTTTAAAGAAGTGTATTTACTCACATACACTAACAAATATTTATTATGTGCTTATTATCAGAAAAAAGGAATCATAGCAAGTATTCCATCACCTCCACACCCTGACCATGGTAGACAATCCTGGGCAGTCAGACACTTTCCCATTGATCATAAATGAAAGAGTATCTAAAACTTGCCTCTCAGGAAACTTAAAATCAATAGAAACTGGCCTATTGGAAAAAAAGCCAGATTATTCGTTCCGGGGTTACAGATGAAGATCATCAAGGTCTCAGAGCCTGGGGGTCAGTTCCTGCTTATTCCCCTGACCCCAAAGCCCTGAAGTCCAGGCAACTGAAGGGACACTGACCATCTGAAGAAGAAGGAACTGTTGATTCCTTCTGCACTAGAGCCTGGACTTTTTTTTCCCTCCTGTAAGTAAAACAGGAGTTAATGATTGGGGATGGGGAGGGGGGCATTGGGGATAACAACTCATGGTTTGCCCACTAAATAATGTAACTCATTATGGACAATAAAAAAAATGGAACCCTTGTTGAAGCTGGAAGCCTGTCAGGAATTGTTAGGTTGTTCAGGCAAAGTTGTATGTTAAATAAACTCCCTAATCTGACCTTGAAATTTAACCACCATTTATATCAATGCTTTTGTCTGAATAAAATGGGGTATTCAAACAAATGGAAAGTGAATTTCAGAGAATCACCAAATCAGAAATGAGAGGAAGACTTTTTGTTGGTTTTCTGGTCTGTATAGATTGGATAAGCAGTGTTGTTCTCATTCCTAATCCTCAAGTGCAAATATTAACTACTGTTTTAAGTGGCATCTATTCCTTTGCTCTTACCTCCAGGCCATTTGCCTGGGTGATGGAGAGGTTCCATCTAGGAATTGGGCCCTGTGTTCCAGTTCTGAAACTGTCATATATTAGCCGGAAGCCTCTGGGCAAGGTTCAGGTGCTGTGCTATGCCTTTAAGCTTCTTTTGCTGCCAATATTCTGAGTTATAATTTTTTGTGAACAGGTCATAGATGGTGACAGGATATTTCCATAACTCTCTTCTGGTCAAAAAGCAGTAAGAATAGTCCAAACACTTTATTAGGATGTCTTCATTTTTATGACTTTCCACAAAATTCATTGCTTTCTTTCGTTGGCCTGGGTTTTGGGGACACAGATTTGATTATAAAATCCACAAATGCTTTTGACAACAGGCAATAAAAAAGGTTTAGGTAGGAGGCAGAGCTGGAAAGTTCCACAATTTACAATTCCTAGGAGGATTTTGATTTGATTAACCTGTCTTACCTTAATAAGTTCCTGAGGCTTCCCTTTCCCTTGAACCTATCCTTGTATCTTTGTTCTGAATCAGTCCAAGTAATATGCTCTAAAAATTGGCTGTCTCTCTATTTTGAAGGTGAAAGATTACAGGGTGTCACCCTGAAAGGAGACCTCTCTATTAGATGCTTCTGTGGTTCCTAGCCCACTGTGAGCTGTGCCTTTCCTTGGCAAAAGAGTTCATCGTTTGAAGAGTTATTTGTAGCTCTGCACAGCTGTTCACAGCTCAGGTTCAGCAAATGCCATCGCTTCACTTCTACAGACTCAGCCCCAAACCACCAGGGAAATCACGGAGACCAGATTGCATGACTCTGATGAGTAAACAAAGAGTGACCACTGGTCCAACGTCTCACAGAAGTCACCCATTGGAGGTTTGATTGTATTCTCTCTTCTTGTCTAGTGTAATGTAGGCTTTTAAAATATTTTATTTATTTTCAAGGGGAGAGGAGAGAGAGAGAGAGAGAGAGAGAGAGAGAGAGAGAGAGCCTCCAGCCACTGCAAATGAACTCCAGATGCATGCACCACTTTGTGCACCTGGCTTTAAGTGGGTACTGGGGAATCGAACCTGGGTCATTGGGCTTTGCAGGCAAGCCCTTAACCACTGATCCATCTCTCCATCCAGCAATGTAGGCTTTTAAAAGTGAAAACCCAGAGAAGCTTTTAGCTCCTAGTTTCCTGCCTTGGAGTTTCACTGGTGAAATCAAGGCATCAGATGAATGTAATCACAACAATAGCAATTTTCACTTACTTGGTGCTTACCACATGTCAGGAAATGTACTAAAAGCTGGTGTGCTCATTGATAGATGAGGGAAAAAAAGGCTGAGCAAAACCATATAGTTTATAAATTTCATTGCTAAGAAATAGATTTAGAATTTAAACCCAGGTTCACCTGGGCAAAAAGCTGCTCATAATTCCACTATGGCAGATGGACTGACGTGTGGATGGGGAAATCTGTAGCTGCCCTGACTCCTTCAACTGTGTCCTTGTTAAGGATCTTCAATAGCTTGGCCCTAATTCTGTTAAAATAATTGCCACCTGCCCAGCTCATGTCCCTCCTCCGTGATAACAGGATTTGTTCCTGCAGTTTTTCCTCTGTGTCTCTGGGAATGTCCAATCTGGAGGACTTAGAGGAGTCCATAGTGGGAAATTGCAGCCTCTTTGTCCCTGTCTGTGGTCCTCGAGCATCCTGTTAAAGCTTCAGAGTGGGACAATGACCTATGACCTCCAAATGACCTTGAGCCATATCTCCTTCCTTCTCCAACTGTATACAGGCCCCTTGGCATCCTCGATAACCCAGTTTTCTGTTTGGTGGGAGGGGCAAGGATGCTGCTTCTGCACCCTATTCTTTTGTGTGTAGGGCTGGGTGAGAAGAAGGTCCCTCCCTGCCACCCAGCATACTTAGGGTCAGAAGAGTGGAATCGGGAAGGCTGGCTGAGTGGCTGGGGCATGCTGCCCCCACATACATCCCTCTCTGTTAGTCCTGCAGCTGAGTTGAGACACCCAGGGCGCCTTCCTCGGTTAAGGGGACATATTTTCTCTAAGGGCTCCAGTTCTTCCCTGTAATTTGGTGTCCATGTCTGTCTGAGAACCCACAGGTTCCTTGGCCCACAGAAATCAGGAAATGTGGTGAGAGGGAGTGAACTGATGTTTCCTAACAGACACTGGGGAATCTTGGAGTGGTGGTGTGAACTGTGATGGTTGGGTAAAGTATCTAGCTAGCTTTCCATTATCATCTTCACCATTTTACCCCTGCACTTCCTTTCTCTCCGATATGTCCCCACACCTCAAAGTAGATGAGAGCTGACTGTGTTCTTGCCTCAGGAGCTTTGTGGGCAAACCACGAAGTAAAGATCTCCCTTTCCACTGTGGGAAACAGAGGTCTAAGCTCTGAGCAGGTGAGGATGTGTGTGTGTGTGTGTATGTGTGTGTGTGTGTGTGTGTGTGTGTGTGTGTTCATCCCCAAAGAACCAAAAAAGCAATTTACCCAATTCCAGAGAGTTCCTATTTGACTGGGAGGAGGTGAAGGTAGAGGTGACAGAAAGATGTATTTGTGGGTTCCAGGCTCATAGAGCCATCTCTGCTTCTAGAGAGAGTGACATCAGCATGATGCATAGGGGGCCTTGGCAGAGACTTGGGGGTGACTGGGCCCCAGGAGAAGGTGGGCAGGTAAGGCTGCCACACTGACCAATGGCTCCAGCAGAGGAGTGAGAACCAGGGAGGCTCCATCCCAGAGGCCCTGGCACAGCAGAAGAAATAAGGGTTGGCAGTAAAAATGAAGTTGTTATAAGAAAGGGAATCTTAAACCTTGTGTTTGTGGACTGGAATTCATGGCTTTTGCCACCTGCACCCTTGGGCTATCTATCCCCCTTGGCACCAAGTGGACTAGCCTGGAAGGAGGAACAAGACCGTGCTCCCCCACTGACTAGGGCATTTGACTACATTTGGACCTTCTGTTCTGGACCCAAGAGTAGGTGGCTTTACCCAAGAATGCTTCCATATTGTGCTTTATTTTTTTCCCATTTCAATACCCATTCAACAAAACAGTTTAAATGGAAAGTATTCTGTAAACACAGTCCATTTTTTCCAGGACCTTAAATTTCAGAAGGATGCCCCAAAATCATCTTCAGAAAAGCTTATGGTGCCTGAGAGGCTACGAAAATTAGTTCTTGAGAATAGCTCTATGTAAACCTCATAGAGCATTGTACTTCCTGCCTTATAATTGTGATGGATGGTCTGGCTTTGTTTTTAAACACCACCTAATCTTTAAAATGACTCTGCTGAGAAACCTTGCTTTTTTTCCAGAATATGTCCACTGTGTATATTAAATTGACTAAACATTCAGAAGAAGGAGCACAAATCAGGCCCAGGAGGGTCTGTTACAGAGAGAAAATAGGAGGGGCTGAGCTGTTACCAATACTGAAAATACACTAAAATACTGATTAAAGTACCAGATCCAATTCCATGCAGGCCTCCTAGGAACACTCACATTGTTGAGAATAAAATGGAAAAAAGTGATTACCAACTGGCAGCAGCATGTAATTGTTTCACGAACATCCCGTGGCCTGGATCTTATTACGAATGTTTCTCCTTCGCCACATATGTCCACCGATGAGAGAGAATGATTGCAAGTGGCCTTCAGAAGTTGGACGCTCTGTGAGATGACAAACAGGCAGCAGCATCGCTTTCTTCTTGCTCACAGTAAATCACTGGAAGTTTTTGACAGGTCATAAACACACATGAAATGCTAAAGTCAGTGGGTTGTTAGATGTTCCCTTAAAGTTGAAAAAACACTTTTAAAATAAATTTTCCTTATGTCTACTTTTTTCCATAGTCTCAACTCTGACATTCAAGTGAAGTTAACAGATCATCATGTAAGAACATTTGAAAACCAAATTCAGAAACCCCTCTTAAATCCATTTTTCTTAAGGAATCTGTAAAGTCTCAGGCTATGTTCACTTAGGACTCTTGAGACAAGCAAATGAATGTCCTAAATAAAATCCTTAAGAATGCTATTTCTGAGGCTGGAGAGATGGTTAAAGGCACTTGCTTGAAAAGCCTCATGGCCCAGGTTAGACTCCCCAGTATCCACGTAAAGCCAGATGCGCAAAGTGGAACATACATCTGGAGTTTGTTTGCAGTGGCAAAAGGTCCTGGCGCACCCATCTCTCTCTCTCTCTCACACACACACACACACACACACACACACACACACACACACACTTCTCTCTCCTTACAAACACATAATAAATACATATTTTAAAAATTAAAAAAGAATGCTGCTTCCTTCATTAGCAGATATTCACAAAGAAATTAACTGCTTTGAAGTTGTCCCTGTTTTGATCTTTATTTGAATACATGTACATATGTGTGTTTGTGTGTGTGTGTGTGTGTGTGTGTGTGTGTGTGTGTGTGCACCATGGTGTACATGCAGAGGTCAGAGGACAGTGAGGTGTCTGGCTCTTCTTTTGCTTTCTCTGAGACAGGGTCTCTTGCCACTGAAGATGAATGCCAGTCTAGCTGTTCCATGAGCTGTGGACTGTCCTGGCTCCACCTTCCATCTCTGTGAACACACTGGGATCATAGATGTATCTGCCACTTTGTGTCAAGCTATATACCTGGGTGTTAGGGAATTGAACTTAGGTCAGCAGGCCTTTGCAAGCAAATGCCTTTAACTGATTAGCCAATACCCTGTTTGGATGTGTTTGGTAGAACACTGGCATTCCCCAGACCTTTCTAGAAAGGGTCTCACCCATTAGCTTTCATGAGACCACTTTCTTAGGTTTCTAGTGCTTTCTGGACAACACTTTTGCTGACTCTTCCTCCTGGCCCACCTGTTTCAATGCAGGAACTACTCAGATATCCACCCAGGCACTGATTATTTTTTTCTCTGGGTACTGACCACCCCACAGGCTTCAGTCAATCCTATGCAGATACTGCTTATGTCCATGACTGGCCACAACCCAGCCCAGCTTCTTCTCGGAGCTCCCATGCGTGTATATTGTCACTGTGGGTGACTCTTCTTGATGGCATCGTCCTTAATGCCACCTCTCTCTTTAACTCTGACCTCAAAACCACTTCAACCTTCCTGCATGTCTCACCATCACCACTTATTCCTGCCATCACCATTTCTTACCTAGACTTCTACAACAATCTCTTCATTAGAACAACTTCTCTGGCATAGCATCTTCAATGAGACAACAGGATCTTGTCTTGAGTTCTCAGTGCCCTTAGGAGAAAGCCTAAACTTGGTCCAGGCTGACAAGACCTTCATGTTGGAGGCCACACTCTCTTCCTAGCACCCTCCCTGACCCAGGCACATCAGACTGAACACACAGTTTGCATTTTCTATTCTACATAAAATACCCTGTCTCTTCTCTTGCTCCTCCTAGGTCTATTAAATTTTTTCCAGCTAAGCTATCACCTCCCCTGGGCAACTTTCTCTGCCTTCCCAAGGCTGTGGAAGGGGCCCCTTCTCTGCCCTGTGTCACTTGGCTCTTTCCCATCATAGCACTCAACCTGCTGAATTGCAATAGCAGCCTTACTCATCCTTTTTCCCTGGAGTACTGTAAATACCATCCAACAGAGAAGTCTAGTTCATTATGATTACTTGATTATGATTATCATTCTGGATACTGAAAAATATTCGAAGGATAGATGAGTGCATTTACATTATAGATCTGTTGATGGTTTTATGATTCTAAATTCTGATCAAGGAAAATCTAATCTGTCTTGCTGGGGTCAGTTTTCTTCTCTCGTCTGAAGAGCTGACCATGGTGTGAAAGTAGGGAAGGAACTTCTCAGAAAGGAGTGGGGTGAGGGAAAACAATGGATGTGGTATGCTTATGGTGACCTTCATTTAAATAATAAAAATGTTACTTAAAAACACCTATCACTTATTATTCACTGGCTCATACAATTTCAATTAGTCTATCCTAAAAGGGTGCAATGCACCACCCTATAAACACATAAAATAAAAATTATACAGTCATTTCTTACCACCATTCACTCATCTATCCACTCCCAAATATCACCAAGTATGGACTTTGTGCACAGCTCTATATCAAGTACTGGGTGGAGAGGATAAAATTAATCGAGTCCTACAAAATCAAGCAGGAAGCTTCTTTCCTGCTGGCTGGCTGTCAAAGTCCTGGAAAATGCTGTTCTGGCTGCTGTAGAGCAGTTTTGGAGCCTGCAAGCTACACAACCAACCAGCCAGGCAAGATGCTCCGCACATGTGCAATAGTGGCATGACAGATCTGGGGTAACCAGCTGCTACTCTCTGATTGGATTTGAGGCCTGCTCCATGGGAGGAAATTCATGTCTAAAGAGGTACTGAAAACCTAGTCAAAAACCCACGGCTAGGAAAATCTGAGGACTTATGAGGGAAGCTGCTTTGGTAAATTTGTATGTTGTGCCCATCTAATCGCCCTGTAAGTATTTATGTGTATGCCCATAGATTAGGGCTGCTCTCGTCGTCATTGGTTAAAGAATCCTTTTCTTTTTCCTTTTGCATTTGGCAGTGACTACTGGGCAAACTCAGCACTCATACAAGTGCTGAGAATAAGTTATGTGGAGCACCTGGCACTCAGTGAGACATCTCTATCATGCCCTTCTGGGTTCAAGGAACGTTGTGAAAGAAGGGGTGGAAAAAATCAGGAGGCAGAGGGATGGGAGGAGTGCTGTGGATCATTGTCATCTGGACATGAAGTGGCTGTTCCCATGACGTCAGAGTGACCGAATCTCACTGCCTGCACAACACTGGGCCTATCAACATTCTGTCATGGTCGGTGAAGGAGGGAGTAGGGCAGATATCAAGGTAGAGGGTGGATTAGTTGGAAAGAAGGGGTTCAGTGGGAGGGAGATTGAGAAGGGAGAGAAAAGAATATATACATATATGATAATTGCCAGTTTAAAAGTTTCAAAAGAAAAAAATGATCTGCTTTCATGGGGCTTATGTTAAGAGTTAAATACACAAATGTATGATTTCATTTTAAAATTTAATATAGAAGGAGTGGTGATATCAGATGCAGAGTTAATGAAGGCTGCCCAGAACAAAACAAGTTTTAGGTTAAAGCTGAGAGAACTCGTTTTTCTGGGGAAAAGGGCTGACAATGGAGAGTCGGGGGAGACAGAAGAATTCAGTAGAGCAGGAGATCTCCATGGAATTATTATGACAGTCATCCAGTTTGGGACATTCCAGAGATGAAACTAATTGTACTTTTAATAGGTTATACATAGGGGAGAGTTGGAGTTGGGTGTCAAGGATAATAGGAATACAGGTTAAACACATGAACTCTGTAGATCTCAGTTCCATTAGTAAACTGTGTGACCTTGGGCAAATTATTTGACTTCAGTGTCTTGGTTCATACTTTTACAAAGTGGGTGATAATGGTAGTTACCTCAAAGATTTGTTGTGAAGATTAAGTGAGTAACTATTGATAAAACATTTCCATTATTGTCTGCATTAAGGTTTCCTTTTTTAGTGTGTGTGGTGTGTGTGGTGTGGGTTGGTGGGTGGTGTGGGTGGTGTGTGTGGGGGGTAAGATGAGTATTGAGATAGGATCTCATGTAGTTCAGGTATGTAGCCAAGGATGACTTGTAAATCATTATCCTCCTGCTTCTATATGAAAGATTTTAGTGAAAAAAGTTTTTTTTTTTTTTTAAAGAAAAAAGAAGGTCCTGCATTCATGGTGCTGAGATTATAGGCATGTATTTTCATGACCATCTCTGCATGTAGCTTTCTTACAAACTGAAATAGAGAGGTAACTTTCCGGATCTCTGGATGGGGCAGTGGAATGGAGCACTGACATTCATTAAGAGGAGAAAGAGAACGATTTGGGAGGTGAAGATCAGAGTTCAACTTAAATGACAGCCTGGGATTGCTGCAGACCTCTTGGACATCTGTCTTTAGATGACTTAGATCTCAGCAAAGATGCCTGGAGTGAAGATGTCAATCTTTGAGGCTTCAAAATACAAGCAGCACCAGGGAATGGCAAAGACAAGCCAGGGAAAGTTTGGAAAGTGAGTTAAGGATCAGTCATGAGGGTTCTCAACGCCCAGTGGACAGGTCAATTACTGGATTGTGTGCAGTGCCTATATGTATGCACAACGGACAGGTGGAAATAAAAACAGCTACTATAGTGTGAATGTGAGGAATGCTGGAACCAGGGAGGTCTTTCTATTTCTAACTTCATGAAGCTTAAAATTGAATGGTTGGTTTAGCCTTGTTAAATTGATTTTGTGGCTTCTTCTATTATTCACTGGAGTCTCTTTATCCAAAGACTTAAAATCTGGAGTGTTAGGAGAACAAGATGGATGTGTGGTTGGATCTCTGATGGTGAAAACAGAAGGGCCATAGTTAGACCCAGAGAATGAGATGTCTCAAAAGCTGTGATGAGGAGTTATAGAAAGAAGGGCTCAAAGCATGGGTACTGGGTGATTATTTCACATTTTAGAACGATTACTGGGGCACAGTGTGGAGAGGAGATTGCAGAAGCAAGGAGACCAATGGCATTTCTGCTGCTGGCGAAGGCAATCCAGGGCCGTAGGAGAGACCATCTGATTCAAAGAGGAACCGGGGACTAGGGACTGACTGGTTGAAGAAAGGATGACACCAGGCTTCTGGTTCACTTCCCAATAAAGCATTAAACGTTTACTAATACATCCTTACACTTCACACAACCTTCTCAAGGATGACCTTTTAATTCTCAAATGTGTTTTTGCCCTTTTTCCTGATGAAAACACACAGTCATTAAAACTGTCTCAAAGGGAGAATAAAGAATAAAGAAGATTTATTCTACTCTGAGCCCCAAATCTAGGTAGAGGACAGAAATTCTATCACCTAAATTATAGAAACTAAAACCCTCTACATCAACTGGCTTAACTTAAAGTATGCATGCGCTAGGCCTTATTTACAAAACAAAACAATTATCTCATTGTTATGAAAGAAGGCCTATATTTCAAGTAGCAATATTTGTGTGAAACATAAGGAATCCCTCTGAGTCTGTTAATCCCGTTTAGCTCAACATACTCTGCATGCTGCCTTGCTTTCCAGCTATTCCTAAATATGCATAAATACATAGGTGGCTGCCCCATTGATGGGAACTGGGGGAACTGGGGAAGACAGTCTTAGCTTTAGAGCACCTTCCTAGCCCCGTTAGGCTGCTCCCGCTGATTGCACTCATTAAGTTCCAGGCAAGTGCCTTAGCTGTTGAGTCATCATCTCTCCAGCCCCCTCAGGAGTTTCTTCTCATTCTTCCCAATTCCTCCCTGCCTGGTTTCTCATGAACATATTCCCATCAGCCTTATACCTAAACATCAAAGCTGTCCATCAAGGTCACTGGTGGCCTTCACTTTGCTGAATCCAATGGTCAAGCCTTAGTTCTTGTCTTATGCGATCCATCAAGTGCATTCGACAAAGCTGACATTTGCTCTTTCTTAGTGTGGTCTTTGTTAGTCATCAAGGACCACATGTTCTTTTGGATTTTTTTCTCCTTCCTCATGGACCTCAGCCATGGCTGGTTCTCCCCATCATCTCACAGTGTTCAGAGCACCCCAGGACTCACCTCTGGGTATCATTTCTCATTCAGTATCATGGTATCAGGTGACACCTTTACTCTGATGGCTCCTCAGTTTATACCTATAGACTCCAGGCGTGCCTATATACACAGTCCTTACTCAACATCTGTTCTTGGATGGTGAACAGCCCTTCAAACTCAACATGTCCAAAAGATGTCCAACCTCTCCTCCATAGCTATTCTGCTCACAATGTTCCCCGATCTCAGTTGACAGCCACGCTCATGCCAAGACTCTGGAAGTCATCTTCCTTCTTTTTCTCTTATTACCCACATCTAACTGTGCAGGAAAATCTCCATGGTGTTGGCAAAATATACCCACAGTCTCTTCTGGGCACTGCCTCAGCTGACACATCTTCACCCAGGACCTCTTGGCTTTAAGTTACAGTGATATAAACTCCAGGCCTTTCCTCCTGATATTCCTTTGTCTGTCCTGTAAGAAATCTTTTTAACAAAACAATCAGAAGCATCACTTCTTTGTTCAGAAACCTGGCAAGGGATCTGGAGTCAAAGCCAAAGCCATGCAAAGGCCTCACCCCTTGGCTGACTGACTTCATCATCTACTTTACTCTCCCCTCTGCTCTCTGTTACAGAGATTTGTTGTTTCTCAGACCTGCCAGGTGAGTTTTATCAAACCCTCTTGATGAACAATGCTCTTCGTCTGATACCTAGAGGGCCAATCCTGCACTGCTTTCAAGTCTTTTCCAAATGCCTTCTTCATAACGATGGCAATCTTGTCCTATTTAATAACAAAAATTGTATCCAAGCCCAGCATGCCCAGTCTCCTCATTCAGCTTTATTTCTTTTTCCACAGCACTAATAATTTTCTACTATGTTGTACAATGTGTTTATTAGGTTCATTATTAATTGTCTCCCCCTACTGGAATGTAAGTCCCACAAGGGCAGAGATCTTTATATGTTCACTGATGTATCATGATCACCAAGAACAGTACCTGGGACCCAGAAAGCACTTTGTAAACACTTGTTAAATGAATGAATTTAGTCTTCAACCACAAGAGGCTTCACTATACAAGAGGGCTTACTAACATCTACATTTGCATCATGACAGGCAAATATGCAACAAGGCCAATGAACGAGAACAGGTGTTAGAAGGCAAATATTACGGGGACAAGAGACACACTGCATTTCAGGCTTCTGAGCATCTACCGTATTTCACAAGCTAGAGCAGGTGTCACAAGTGAGCCGTCTGCTTTCTAACTTGTTCCTTCAGCACATTCTTTTTTTTTTTAATTTTAGTGCCCTAATTTCCTCCGGAAGGAAATGGATGCAGCCAATAGTGCCTGCTCAGTGTGTGTCCTCTATAATTTGGTTTTCTTCCTCTTCACCCCCGTGCAGTTCTTACTCTGACCTAATTCCTCAAACTCTTGTAATGGAAAAAATGAATAGGAGCTCTATGTAAAAAAAAAACCCCACAATTATTAAAGATTCATAAATTAGCCAATATCACCAATAAATCTGTTTTAATTCATGAGCATCTAGAAGGACAGACACTCTCTACACCTTTATAGTAAGAGAAAGAGGCAGACAGGAGGAGACCCAAGCAGAAGGCTGGCCTGGGAAAGAACGGATCCTAGGGTTAGCAGAAGGGTACTGGGAGAGCTAGAGAGCACCACTGGAAAGAACGTTGTGGGACACCCATCATAAAAACATAGCTTCTTTTTGCCTAAACTGGAACCCCAGACCAACATCCTTCTGGCACCCAGGATAGCCTCATGGAAGCTGCTCCCACATCCATCAAATAAAAAATGTTCAGGTATGTGGTGAATGATCTCTCTTGCAGGAGCGTGTTTGGAGATTACACCACTCCCCACACTGATAACACGCCAACACTAGGCTCAGCTAGAGGGAGGTTAGCCTTTGATTTCATTTAGTAAAGAACTCTTGCATGTAATCCTCCAAAAACACCCATTTGTTGTACAGCACTGAATTGTTTGACCTTGGTTTAAAAGAAATCAACATGATAAGCACTAGCAAACAGTGAGCATTCAATAAGCATTGGTTCCTGCTTTCTTCCCAAGTCTATCTCGTTTTCCTCTAGGACCCATCCTTTGCGATGACTCTTTTCCATGTTTGTCTCTCCCGTGGTGTATCTGTATTTCTTCTTATTTGGCCCCAGATGTCAGATTGGCTTGCATTACGCCAGGCTGAATCATTTGATTTCCTGTCCATGTTCCTAACCTTTCCAGATCGTCTTGTATCATTTCTCAGTCATTCCTGCTGTTTACAATACCTCTCAACTTAAAGCCATCTGCAAATCTCATTAGCAAGCCACTGACTCCTTCTCCCCTGCGGTTCAGGATATACTGAATAAAACAAGACTTGACACCAAGTTTCTCTTCTTCTTCATTTGAGGCACCTCTCTGGATCACTTTAAGTTATTACCATTTTATATGATTCTATTATTATTTAACACATACTCCCAGTCTAGGCAAATTTAAATATGTGAAAATCGGGATTGCTTACTGTTGGTGTTTTTTTTTCTTTTTTTTCCTCCCATCTTTTCTTTCCTTCCTTCTTTCTTCTTTTTAATAGTTAGTAAGGCTGGAAATGTAGCCTACTGGTAGAGATCTTGCCTTGCATGTTTATGTCTCTGGCTTTAATCTCTATCACTGCCAAAAGGAGAAAAATCAGTATTCTCTGTACAAAATAACTAATTATTAATTTTACTAGTCACTTCTCCTTAAGATGGAAAAAAAGGGAAAAAATCCCAATGTTTTAAAACAGGATTCAGCCTTAAATATAGGTGCTCCATATTGGTTAGGTGCTTCCATCTATTAGGAGTGTGTCTGAGGAGATCTTGAGAATAGGATTGCAATACTGTCATGTTAACAGTAAGAAATCGAGGCACCCACCAGCTCTGACTGCTGATTCACTGGCTCTTGGATTCTTTTCCCATTTTTTTTCTGATATATTCAAAATGTTTTCACATCTTATTTACTGTTTTTTTCCTCCAAAACTTTTTGAGCCTTAATGTGGTGGCACAAGCTCACAGTCTTAGATGAGGCAGGCAGATGGGAAGTTTGAGGCCAGCCTGGGCTACAGTGAGACCCTATCTTAAAACCTAACGAACTACAAGGAAAGCTTCCCAGTTCCTTTCTTGCAAGCACTGCACAAAGTACTGGAATACGAAGAAGAAGGTTTCCATCCTCTGGGAGCTCTCAATCCAGCAGAGCAGGAAGGAAAAAATACTAGTAAGTATCTGCCACATCTGGGTGCCACAATGTGTCATTCTATTTCCACCTCACTTACCATCTTACAGCTAAGTAAACAGGGGCTCAAAAGTAATGTGCTTTGATTTAGAATATGGATGCACAACTTTATTAACTAGCCTGCTGATACCCTAGGCAATCCTCTCATGAAGAGAAAAGGTTGATTTGGTTCACAGGAGGTTTCATCTACAAGGCCTGGTTGTCTTAGACCTGTGGCAAGAGAGCACATCACAGCAAAGGAAATACTGTTCACCTGATGGCCTGGATGCAACAGGGAACATGGGCCTAGATTCCCACCATCTCCTTCAAGGACCCAAGATCTTCCACTTAGTAGTATCTCTTTGAGTGTGTGTGTATGTGTGTGATAACACATGTGTGAAGGGGTAATGTTTGTATGCACACATGTGTAGAAACCAGAGGTCAACATTGAGTATCTTTCTCAGTTTTTACCTTATTTTTAAAAATATTTATTTATTCATTTGCATGTATGTGTTAGTGTGCATGCATGTACACACATGCGTGTGTGTGCGCGCGTGCATCTGTGTGGGCACACACATGTCAGGGTCTCTTGTCATTGTAACTGAATGCCTATCCGGCCTTTTGTGAGTGGCTGAGTTGAACCCAGGCCAGTAGAACTGAGCCCCAAATTTTACCCTCCTCCCTTTTTGAGACAGGACCTTTCACTGAACCCAGAACACATGGACTCAGCTGAAACAACCTAGCTATCATAATTCAGGGGTTCTCCTGTCTTTGTTTCCCTGCACTGGAATTATAGGCACACACCACTGTGCCCAACATTTTATGAGTTCTGAGGACCTGAACTCAGATCCTTGTGCTTATACAGTAAGCACTTTATCCACTAAGCTTTTCCCAGCTTCTTGCCAGTATTTCTAAAAGGTTCTACCACCTCCCAATAGTCCTGCCCTGGGAATTAAGCCTTTAACACATAGGCCTTTGGGGATATTCAATATCCAAATATAGCAGCAACTTACAGCAGAAATGAAAAAGATAGATATATATGGAGAAAATATTCACTTTATTGTTAAATATATATTAAATAATTATAGCACTATTTTTTACCTACCAAGTTGGAAAAGAGAAGAATAACATTTGAGTCTGATAGGATTGTCATAATATGACCTCTCTTACATCAGGCTTCAGGGAACATAAAGTGATGTCATCTTCCTGAGAAATGGTTTAATTATATGTATTACGGTAGGAACTAACTTTAATGTCCACCAGAAAAGAATGAAACACACAATGATATATCCATACAATGAAATTGCATATAGCCACTAAAAAGAGAATATTTAATGATCTTCAAAGGTTTGCTGAATATTAAGTGAGAAGCACATTGCATCACAGTATATACTATGAAATTACAATTTTTACAGGTGTGTGTGTATGTGTAGAATATAAAAGAATGGAGGAGTAGGCATCAATCAGCAAATGTCATTCATTATAGGTGGGGTGGGGCTTTTTCTATAGGCATCCTATAAATTTTAGTAATTAAGCAGAGAGATTCATATATGCAAATCTAGTTATTCCACTATATTGAATGGCAACACAGACTGAGAGTAAAATAACTTCCTGAAAACTACCAGCCTGGCATAGCACACTAAACAGCCACTAAACTCCAAGTCCATTGTCTTTCGCTATCCCATGCATCTCCATAACCATAATTAAATCCTCTCTTGAGTAATTCCTTGATGACTTGGCTAGTTTCAGCTTCTGCTTTTTATCACAAGATTAA
The DNA here is from genome assembly GCA_004024765.1 of Zapus hudsonius. Taxonomy (NCBI): domain Eukaryota; kingdom Metazoa; phylum Chordata; class Mammalia; order Rodentia; family Dipodidae; genus Zapus; species Zapus hudsonius. The sequence goes on from PVHP010001160.1 coordinate 50,439, forward strand.
TTTCTCCCACCAAGATGGCGTGTTCTTCCCAGCCCTCCCACCTCATCCTCTTACTACAGGTAGGGAGCAGCCCCTTCACTTTTCAAATGACTTCCCCAATTCCTGTAGCAATAAGCTCTACTGACAGGATCTCAGGATCCTGCATGATCCAAACTACAAATTATATCTGCATTCCTTCTTGGCTTCTATGCTTTGAAAAAACCATCTCTGTGGAACAGAAGAGAACAACTATGTGGATGCCAAGGGTGGTTGCTTGAATGTAAAATGTTCAGGCTGTTGAAAATGTCAGGACCTTGGGAAGTCTGCTAGGATGAGCTGTGGGCTCTGGGAAGATGGAGAGGAGAGGAGCTATACGATTGGCAGAAATACCCCAGCCTTTTGGATCCCATGGATTAAATCATAAGTCACAAGTTCTGGATGTGGAGTTATAGGATTTGTTGCTTTCTCTGCTGGTATTTGGTCATATGTTAACCCAATCTTTTCTTTTGGAATGAGAATGTCTGTGTCTTTATATGTTGGCAGTATGTAACTTTTGTTTTGATTTTACAGGGCTCACAATTAAGAGATTACCTTGTGTCTCAGATGAGACTTTGAACTTTCGAATCATGTTGGGAATGGCATTTTTGCATCACGTGATGGCCATGAGTCTATGGGGGTCATGGACAGAATGTGTTAATTTAAATATCCAATATCTCTCATAGCCTGGTGTGTCAGAATACTTGATCCCAAGCCAGTGGTGCTGTTTGGGGAAGCTGTGGAGGCTTTGGGAGGTAAAGGCTTGCTGTAAGAAGTGTGTCAGGTCTTGAGATTTCATAGCCCAGTCTTGCTTGCCAGTTAAAGCTACTCTACTCCCTCTATGCTGATTTTTT
>PVHP010001160.1:51407-115073 GCA_004024765.1 Zapus hudsonius
TCCCCAATTCCCCAACGCCCCCCTCCCCATCCCCAATCAGCTGGATATCCTCCTCCGTGTACCATCTGGATCAGTCCTTGTGGCAGGGGGCCCTGGATAGCCTGGTACTCAGCCCGGACCTCCTGTCTCCAGTGTGTTGTTGCTGTAGGGTGCCATACCTCTGGATAGTCTCCCCCACCACGGCTCTTACAATCTTTCCACCCCCTCTTCCACACAGTTCCCTGAGTCGTGGTGGATGAGTATTAAGACTGCTTTACCTCTATGCTGATTTGAAGATGTGATACCTGTCTGTTCCTGTCATGCTTTCCTCGCCAGGATGGAACTTCCCTCCAAACTATGCCAAAACAAACCCTTTACCTAGATATTTCCCTACATAATATTTTGTCCTAGCAATGAGAAAATAATATATCATCTTTGGTATTTACCATAGTTTAAATGTTTTCCCCAATGTTTATGAGTTATAATATTTAATTCCTGTAGACAGTAAGACCCACTTTTTGAAGACACTACATGCATCTGTTATAGCATATGAGAAATCTAGTTGGAACAGAGCTGGAAGCACCCATAGTGCTTGAAATTGCCATGCATCCTGCTGGGAGAGAATGATCATCAACTGTCATACCCAGCAGTGGATGCTGTGAGCTATGTGACCAGTCTAAGCAAGATGTGCCCAGAAATTCAATAGTGGCATGATTGTTTTAAAAGTACCAACTGCTATCTGATTGGATTTGACGCCTGCTCCATAGGAGATACTGCAAACCTAGTCACAGCTGATGGTTGGGAGGGTCATGGGCTCTATGGGAAAGCTACTACTGTTATCTGACTCAATGGACATACTATGCTCATAGATTTTTCTCTACTTATGTTTATTTGCACAATTATTGCTGCTCTGATTTTCAGTCAGAAAAGCTTCTTGTTGTTGATGGCAATGACTATACTATCAAGACTCAAGACTCATCAAAATGCTGAGAGGAAGTGACAGATAAGTGATCATCACTAAAGGAGAGGTTTATCACATCTACCAAAGCTCAGGGAAAAGTGTAGAAGAGGTGGCAGGAAAAAAAATCTAAGAGCCAGAGAGAGGACAGGAAGGAGTATTTTAGAACAGCTTTCTAGACATGAAGTAGCCACTACATTCATGACCCACAGTACCTGTTGTTACCTACAAAAGACCTGCCCAGTAATGAGTCCATCAACTTATCATAGATTTCAGAGGAACATAAATAAATCAAAAAGACAGCAAACTAGAACTAGTTGAAAATGAAGAAAGGGTTATATGAAAGGGGTATGGGGGAGGGAAAACCAAATAAAATAATGGGAGGGATTATGATCAAATTAGTTAGGTACATGTATGGAAGCTATCAATAAAAACGTTTAATTTCTAATGGAGTAGAGTTTAGAGGTTGGAGCTTTGAGAAAGGGATGAGGGCTCTGCTCTTGTGAATAATGCTACGGTCATAGAAATGTGTTATTTATTGCAGGTGTAGGTTTCTAATATAAAGGATAAATTTAGACACACTCTCCCCCCCCCTTCTACCATAGGATATTATAGCATGAAGGCTCTCACCAGATGTTGGCCACTCAATCTTGGCCTTTCCATCCTTCAGATCTGGAAGAAACAATTTCTTATAAATTACCTTGGCTGGGCACAAGAAAGTATATCAGTATAAAATGGGTCTAAAACAGCACAAATCAGATAGTCCTGTGTTGAAATTATGTACATTTATCTATTTTGAACTTGCTGAGGTAGTCTTTCATAACCTTCTTTACAAACCCCTTAAAATGAACTAGTGCTTAGAAATCACAGGTACTTAATAGCCTCTCCCTTGAGAAAGTTTTTTTAAATGGCACTTTAATGATGTAGACCTCTGAAGGCTCCCACACAGCATCAGTGATGGGTATTGAGCTTGGCATGCGTTTTTGAACAGTTCCAAAACTACACTGGATCACGTTCACAGAAATTCCCTTTATGTAATAGTCTTCATTTTCTGTGCTTTTAAATTAGTGTTGTTTGTATATACAAGCAATCCTTAAATGACAATTTCCCCTCTCATGCAGAAAACGTGGATAGTAAGTCTTCAAATAAGTCATGTGCTTTCTTTACTTAAAATAAAATGGGCTGGCACAAGCCTTAGTGCCTGAGGCTGTGGTAGGCTTCTGTAATCACAGCAGCACATGATGATGGCCAGGTGAGAGGCTGAGACAGGAGAGTTTTCCAGAAGCAGTAGTGTGGCAAAGTCTTCATCTAGAGCAGCAAGAATGAGAGAGACCTTGCCTCAAATGAAGTAGGTGAGGGCCACCACCCAAAAATTGTCCTCTGACTTCTACATGTGGGCTGTGGCATATGCATGCCCACACGCACACACAGACACAGACAAATAAAAATAGTAAGGGGCTGGAGAAATGGCTCAGCAGTTAAAAGTGCTTTTTGAAAGCCAGATGACCTGGGTTTAACTCCCCAGTACCCACGGAAAGCCAGATGCATAAAGTAGTACATGCATCTGGAGTTCGTTTGCAGTGGCAAGAGTCCTTGGTATGCCCATATTCATTCTCTTTCTTTGCAAATAAATATTTAAAAAGTAATAATAAAACTGTTCGGTTCAAACTGTGTTTTGAAAGTATTAATGTGTTCTTCTCTACCAAAAGATGTAATTTCTTCAAAATATTAAATATTGAGATCATTCCCCAAACTAGGATCTAAGAACAAATCTTAAATTGCATTTATAAATGTTTGTTCTTTCCATTCTCTCACTAAAATAAATAAATAAATAAATAAATAAATAAATAAATAAATAAATAAATAAATAAATAAATAAATAAAATAGCTTCTATTCTGCTTGGAAATGTGCACATTTTGGAGCCTGGAACTGGCTGTGTTAGAAATTAGAAATATCTTTGATGATGTACAGCTGTCTTCATTTCCTCATCACAGATGTCTCCAGCATTCCAGGGAGCTGACTTATGCACCTGGAGAGAGGACACATGGTCAGCACAGTCTCGTTCTTCCAGAGGGCTGACTTGTGCACCTGTGCATCTCATTCTTTCTCCTGAAGTGCTTGTCAAATTATGAAGAGGCTACCTTCTCCTTTGTTCAACTAGAAACTTAAATCACAACATGACCCCAGTAAAACAAACCCTGACATTTCTTAACCACCATTCTCTTCTTGGCTTCTTATCCATGTTTCAAACGAGGGTGCAGCACTTAGAGATCTTACTGGCTCTCCTTTAACTCTTTCTTCTATGGAGATTCATTCACTTAAAAACTTCAACAGGGCAAAACTTCACTAGTTCTATTGGTGTGGTTACCTTTATGTTGCTGGCAAAAACACCTAACCAAAGGCAATTGATGGGAGGGAATGATTTCTTTTTGGCTTATAGTCTCAAGGGGAAGCTTCATGATGACAGTATACAGGCTGGACATCACCAACGACATCATGTGGACACAGCAACAGAATGAGCCAAACAGAGAGCAATGCTTCCTTCAACAATTCCTAGAAGATCTAGGCATCTTCCTTTATGTAAATCATAACTTAAATTTTTAGAAAGAACTACTACTGGCAAAGACACTCATCCTGTCATGGAGCCTACCCTCACTTAACTGCTATCATGAATAACAGGGTTTTCCGTACCTATAGATCCTATGTCATAAAAAGCAAAAACAAGAATATTTTCCTTCTTATCATTTATATAATTTGTTTCCTGGCTTTGTGGTGCAAAGACTAGCACATTGGACTTCTAACATGGTATAATTTCTCTCCCATTCAATCAAGCTGATCATTGCTGGGTTATCTGGGTAAAGAAAGGGGCAATTTTACAAACACTGAAGACCTGAAGGGATTAGGAGGTTATCAGCTCTAAAAAGCTGTATGGACATCTAAGGTCACATAGAAGAAGTGAGTGACCTAGAGAACGGACCTCAAACCTCCCTTGGCATGGGTGCTAAGAACATCTGTGAACTCAAGGCATCCCAGAAGGAATGTGTATAAAAGAACCACCATCTATCTAGCTCAGCCCCAGCACTTAGTAACTACTTTTAACCACTAACAAACTCATCCCCCTAAAGACATTTGCACCAAGAATTAATAACTGAGGAGCTGGAGTTAAGGCATTTGCCTGTGTCATGGTTTGATCCAGGTGTTCCCCACAAACAAATGAATGTGTTCTGGGTAATCTATCCTCAGCTGATGGCAGTTTGGATTTTACAACCTCGATGGAGCTGTGTTGTTGGGGACAGGCTTATGGGGTTATAAGCCAGCTTCCCCTTGCCAGTATTTGGCACACCTTCCTGCCGCTGTTTCTAGTGCTGTAGTGGAGGTGATGTCCACCCCTCTGCTCATGCCATCATTTTCCCTGCCAGGATGGAGTCTCCCCTCAAGTCCGTAAGCCAAATAAACCTATTCCTCCACAAGCCACTTTTGTTTGGGTTCTTTCTGTGCAGCAACTAGAAAGCTGACCACAACAGCCTGCAAAGCCCAATGACTCGGGTTTGATTCTCTAATACCTAGATGAACCTGGATGCACAAAGTGGAGCATGCATCTGGAGTTCATTTGCAGTGGCTAGAGCCCCTGGCATGCCCGTTTTCTCTTTCTCTCTGCTTATAAATAAAAATATTTTTAAAAAAGATTTAATAACTGAGCATGATGGTTCACATCTATAATCTCAGCACCCGAGAGGTTGAGGTAGGAGGATCACTATAAATTCAAGACCAGCCTAAGCTATAGAGTGAGTTCCAGGTCAGCCCAGGCTAGAGTAAGACCCTGTCCCCACCCCCCTAAAAACTGATAAACATTCAGGCAATTTAAAATTTTATTGAGAAAATAGCTATTTTTATTATTATATCCAGTTTCTCATTTATCAGAATAAACTCTTTACACAGATGATCATTTCTTCTTCTGAGTATTTATACATAGTCTCTGAATCATATACATTCACATGAGCAAGGCTAGCATCCTGAGATCACGGCCAGCACTGCTGATCCCAAGATGATTTACTTTATATGAAACTGTAGTATTTGCACACTAGAACAAATGCTTAAAATGTTTACCATTCAAAAATGGCTCTGCAAGATAAAACCGAAATGCATACATATGTATTCCTTGTCTTTTCCACTGTCAATCTTCCCAGAAGCTAGTAGTGCTTTAAAAACCTCACATTCCCACTTAAAAACATCATTTTTTTCTGTTTTATAAAATAAAAGAAACACCTAAGGGAAATTGAAGCCATCTTTATGTTCTGAGAAGCTTGAGTACATGGTTCTTTCTCCAACAAAGAGGTCAGCTGAGCAGGACCAGCAGCCCACAGCACATGGCCTGCTGGGACTGATGCAAACTGGCAAGACATAGTCTGTGATTTCCAAAGTTCTGCGATATGTAAACTAAATGATTAAAAGACCTTTCTCCGAATTTGCAAGAGGAAAACTGAAGAATCAGAAGAAAGATCCAAGTGTTATTCATGTGGCTAGATGTTCACATTACACCACTCACAGCTCAAAGGCAGGCTTTGCTTCAAACACACATCCAAACATACGGCTGTATGTGGCAAAAAAAAAAAAAAAAAAAAGCATGAACTCTTCCACCTCCTTGGAGACCTGCTTTTATACTCTGAAGAGCAATAGACATATTTAGCTCCCCTCATCATCACCATCACTGGAGAAGCACTCAGCAGTGAAAGAACTCTGTAAGCAGCGAAAATCAGCAAAACTGCTCTAGGGCAATGCTTTCCTGAGTGGATTTCTCAAAACACAAATCCCACAAAACACCTTACAAAAAAAAATCCACATTAAAATAAATTAGGGAAATGGTATATAATACAGAGATGGTTAAGGGAAACTGTGAATACCCCTCCCCTCCGCTCTGCCCCAGGAAATGCATGTGTGTGTACATAGCCCATGTTTAGACTGTCTTCAGTAATAAAACTTAAACATCTCCAAAGCATGCAGACTGGAAACACACGTTAACACATCAAAGATCCTAAAAATCCCACAGTACTTGAGTTCCAGCTTTTTCCAAACTTACTGGAATAAAATAGTCTGTCAAAATACCCTTTTGGAAACGGCTACTTCATAAGTTAAAGGTGTTTTAAAGGCTTATACTTTCAAATTAATAATAATGAGAGCATAAGAAGACTTGATCGCCTGTTGTTTTTTTTTAAGGAAACTAGTCTTTACCACACCATATCCCTCCTTTCACAAGCAATGAACTCCAAGTTTCCCTTTTATCACATTTCATCAAATCAGTAACTTGATAAATCAACAGTAATTCTATCAAATCACTGTTCAAGAATGTTAACTCTTTTTTAACAATCCATGGCATACTTTTCTGGAAAAATAATTTGTGTATCTTTTTAACTTCCAGAGTTTATCTACCCTAATCATGAATAGTCTTAAGTACAAGACAGGCAACCTGGACTCCCAGAAATCACTACATCCAACAATTCTAGGTTAAATTACTTGGCAAAACCTTAAAAACAATAACTAAATTTAAAAAAAGAAGAACCAATGAGGAAGATACCGCCATCACGAGATTGCATCCTTGCATCTCTGAGACAGGAAGCATCCTGAAGCTCATTCAACCCTTTCAGGATAATGGGACCTCTGGTGTACTGGTCTTTGACTTCATAAAAAACCACATTTAAAAACTCTGTTAAAGAAATATGAAAACATTAAAAATAGATGCATACTTCATAGAGCTGAATAGCAAAAATATATAACGAAAAATAAATAAAAGGTTAAAGAGAGATAATTCTTAACTATCAAAAACATATATAAAAAAATCATCACAACCCAAATTAGGTGGGTTTAATTGTGAAATTCTTAAACTAAGGCAAAGTCAATTACCAACGCCCTTTGAGCTCACAACAGAAGGACTCAGACATATGTCACATTTTCTCCATGAGATGGCACTCTCAGTGAGCCCCCATGTTACACTGTGCATATGGAGAGAGAAGAAAAAGTAGGAAATACTGTAAAATATTTTGTTCTCAAACATGAACCAAGGTACCACAGGGAAACCCTTAACTGTAATCAAGTCATAAGCTTTTTGATATCCTATGGGAAAGATGTTAATTTAAAATTTTTTTTTTGGTAAGGGAAAGTATTTTTTTTTTTGGTAAGGGAAAGTAAATCTTATTTTTTAAATATTTTATTTATTAATTTTCAAGCAGAGAGAGAGAGAGAGAGAGAGAGAGAGAAAGAGAGAGAGCGCACCATGGCCACCACCTTATGGGTTTGGCTTATGTGGGACCTGGGAAATTGAACCTGGGGCCTTAGGCACTGGAGGCAAGTGCCTTAACCACTGAGCCATCTCTCCAGCCAGGGAAAGTAAATCTTTACATAAGCATTTCTAACAAATCTGAGTTGCTTTTTAAACTCATGAATAAAAAACTTGTATTGACTTGCTATGTTTAGTTCCTCATGTGAAACTAAATGCCATGTCTGAGTATTAACGTTTAAATCATAACTACGTAGATAATGACAACGTACCTAAGACATTACAAAGAGACGTGAACCTTTTATCTCTGGCTTTCAAGGGTTAAAGCTGTTGACAGTTTGTGGAGAAATGACCCCCAAAATGTAATAGGCTTGTAAGTATGTATTTTTGGAGGAGTTTCTACCAAACACAAATAGCACTTTTATCACATGAAGCTACTTAAACAAACTGGTTTTCTTAAGATATTCTGTTACTGGTTTTGCCTGTTTTGATGTTAATTTTTCCCATTTTTACAGACTTGGAAAATTCTTAACTTAGCTCTGACTAAAATAAGCCTCTTTGTTCCCTTACATTAATGCACCCAGAAATATTAAATGGATAGGAATTACCAAGTGGAAATTGAAATGCTTGCTTTCATAAAATCTTGAATCCTCTAGTACTCAAAAGATAATTCAATCACACCTATATAGAAATTTGTATGTCAGTGCCAACCTTTTGCAAGGTCAAAATCCAATTTTGAAGAAATGATTACATTCAGTATTTATAGTTTCTTTAATATTAAGTAATCAGTATAACAACAGTAATAGAGGACCTTTCCCTCGTAGGAATTACTTAAGCAATCTTTCTACTCCTATGCCAAGAAAAATACAAGAATATTCCGAATTTTCATATTCATCACTTCAAAAAGACAGTGCTCACAGTATTTTGTTTAAGGCTAAGGGCCACTTTTCCCTGCTAACTCAAGCTTTTCCCAAAAACTATGACAGGGTGATAATGGACCCTTTGCTCACTCTAAATAATTGTTTTAAGAGCTTCTTTTGTGTGTGGCTGGTTACTACTTTGTGCTCAGTTACATGTTATCCTCTAACTTGCTTAGACAAAGACAGCTTAACTAAGTTCTTACCTAGCTCGAATTCTATACCCCAGCAAAGGTGGTCTGGAAGCATATAAACACTAGAAATTAATACTAAAAGGTAATTCAAAGCAAGATGCCCAAAAAGCAAACTCACCATTTTCATAGCCATCCTCACTATTAGAAAGGACAGATACTTATTCTAAAATGATCTCTTTGTACTAAAATCTCAATACAAAATATAGTACACTTTTCAGTTAAGTTTATGCATCTTATGTATATCAACCTCCACATTCTTATATTTAAACAAAACCTTCTTCATTAGCCGTTTCATTTAAAGAAAAACTTCATTTAACTCAGTAATTTCCCCAGTATTATTTTTGACGTCACCCACAGAGAAATCTAAGTTAGATTTACCATTCCAATTTATAGTCTGCTAGTGCTAATATAGTTCTTAAACATTTTTCATCTTTTCAAGGTTAATTTTACATGTGTTTTAGAATCGTAAACCATTTTGAATGCCTTTTGGAAGGTTTAACATAAATCATAACTGAAAATGACTAACCCTGATTAAAGTATAAACAGATGTCTGATTAGTGTGTTAACCATCCTATCCAATATACATCAATCCCAGCACAATAAAGCCTCATGGTCATGATTTGCAATATAAAAGATTCTTCATAGAGATTTCAGATTGTTAAAATAATAATAATATGCCTTTGAAGATGAGCCAAATACAAACACACACACCCTTCCTGAAGCTGTTCATCCCCTAAGTGCATCTAAACAAATGAACACGATTGTGAAGACAACCTTATGTCCCATTTATAGCTTTCAAGAAAAAAATATTTACAATGATTTAAAGACTTTCACATAAACAGCTCCATAAAGAACAAACTAGGAGAATGTGGGTTGAGCACAGCTGAGCTCCACTCTGCTCATATTAGCTGCGTCTCTTAATAACAAAGCTTGTTTTCTTAACATATGGGTTTCTGCAGGACTTGGTAGGATTTGCTGAGCACCATAGTAATCTTTTAGGACACTAATCAAAAAAATGGTCCTATAGTTTTCAAATCCCAAAAGTGGGTTTAAGAACAACAGAAGCACCTCAACCACTAAAGCAAGTTTCTTTTATAAGTAAAATTACCACACAGCAAATCCTTGAACAGTTCAACAACCAATATATATAAAATAGTCTTAAAAATCTGCTACTTCTGATTTGTTCCTTTGGATCCTTCAAATGTAGTTAAAATATAAAGGATTAGTTGTCAAGAAGCATGTGGCTATGTGATTTGCTTCTTATGAAAAAAAAAATACTAGCCTGAATTAAGTAAGCATGGAGAGCTCAGAGCAGATGCACAGTAGTCATTTCTATGGCCCTGGCCATGGGCTTCTCCTGAGTAGTGCTTAACAAACAACTGGAAAAGTTTCAATAAAGTTTTCAGTTGAACATAATAATGATGATCAACAACACATTCAGTTCTGGAATCAATACAAGAATGAGATGATTAAAGATATATTACAAATATATAGATCTAAAGTTGCCGCATTTGCCCAGAAATGAAAAGGAGCCTTAAATAGTGCTATAGAGAATTGTGTATCGGGTGGTCATTATATGGAACTACCTGTTATAGTATATAGGTGGTACTAAACCCTAGAGAATTAGACTTGAGAGCATAATTAAAAAGCACATTCCTCACTGTGTTTTAAGGTGAATACTGGATTTTCTATTAAAATGATTTATCTCCTTTCTAGCTTCTGAAAGAGATATCAGGCTTTCAAACAGAGGAATGAATAAAGTCTCGGCCAGAAAGCTACACATTATGTCTTCAGACAGGCCTAAGAAAACTGGGTTAATAAATTAACTTGAATAATTAAAAAGCACATTCAGAACAGAACTGCAGCTTTTGGTCAGCAAAGTCTGAAGCAAAGGCAAAGACCTGCCACAATTAAGGCGGGACTTTTCTTCATACAGTACAGTATGTTTTCACTCCTGTCCCCCCCCCCCAGACCCCCCCAGTTTACTTAGTGTTCACTTTTATTTAAAATGCATTGCCAAGCTAAAATGCAAGCTTTCTAATAATGAAGGTGATAGAAAGGTCCTTGGTTGTAGTCTTCCATGTATCTATCAGCGGCATTTTCTTTAGGCCTTCATGCTCCCCCTGTGATTACAGCAACCATCCTAAGACTCTGGCCACAAAAAACGGCGACAATCGATGGTCAGGGTGACAGCCGCTGGAAAGAATGACTCTCTGCTGCTGGTGTCAGTTTGAGGGTTGGCAGCTTTCGAGGAGGAAGCTGAGGGCTTTGGCGAAGATTGTCATCCATCTGTAGAAAGCACAAGAGACCCTTCTGACTAAGGCTGAGGCACCGTTTGTGGACTGGGGCCTCCCCATCCAAACTACAGCCTAGACGAGAGCCAAGCCATCTGCTTCCAGGACTGCCAGAGAAACCTTTTTGTAACAAATAATCACTCAAGAACTGTAAATGTCATACCTCAAATACCAGCTGACTCACTGTCTGTAAAAAGCAATGTGGCTCATCCTTAATATCATCACAAAATTATAGTAATTCCACAAAATGAATATTCTACTGAACTCAATCACAGAATGACTTAGCTTATGTGTCCTTCTAAAAGCAAAAGTCATAATTCTGTCATGCCAAGCTGCTCAGTTTATACCGTATGATCACGGACAATATCACGTTTGATCTTCCCAGCACACCGTGAAGAAAAGACAGATACCATCCTTCCCTGTTACTCAGATTAGCAAAATCAGGCTCAGAAAAGGTCCCAAAGCTAGCAAAGCTGAAACATGAACTTATGGTAACACGATTATTCTTTTCCAACTCTTCTCCACAGCAAAAGTGACTAGTATGCCACTCAAGGTAAATAAATCAAAAGACACAGAGTACATAGACCACAGGAAGCTGGGGAAAGAGGTTGCAAGGAGAAATTCTTTGAAGCTAATCAGTTCATCCATTCTAAGTCTACCTTAGACGAGTTAATATGGAGCATGTTCAGGAAATGAATTTCACACTTTTGCTAAAGAAAAGATAAAGAGATTAAACACATTACACCCCTGAAACAAGTGTTGAGTTCACCATCAGCTTTACTTCATAAAAGACTTGAAAGCAGCTGCCCTCAAAAGCACAAAAACAGCAAATAACAACTTATTATCCACTTGATAAGCAGGCTCTTTAAGATTTTTGCATAAATGCAGAATATTCAAAACTTCCCTTTATCTTTTCAAGACGCTCTTGTAAAGCACAGAGAAACGATTTGAGCAGAATTATAAAAGGATTTCAGGAGAGGAAGGAGAACAAAAGATTACTTTTTATTTTTCCAGTGGAAAAAAGTATGGCCAGTGAACAGTTGTTAAAATGCCTTTTCTTTCTTATAACAGCTAAATTCCTCAACCATGACTCAGTCTAAATTATGAGCAATGGTGCTCATCAGACTTGCCCTACTGTCTTACCTTACATACACTCACTGTAGTAGAGAAGAACAGAGTGAGTTAGGGGTGGAGGGAGAAAATGCCTGACTGAATGAGTTAGAAAACTTACACAAATTGATGAAGACCCATAATGGATGTGTACAAAATGGTAACAGGGCCCCTAGTTTTACCTTCTGCATGCATGTATGTATATGTGAATGTGTATGTGATATGTGAATGTGTGTGTGTGAATATGTAGGGGTGCCTGTGTGCGTGTGTATATGGGGGTGTGTGTGTATGGGTACCTTATAGTTTCCTTCCCGTACTTGTCATGAATTTCCTACGTATAGAAAATGGAAACTATACTAGATAGCCTCCAGCTAGTAGAGGCGTTATCTCTCCTTTATCCATACTTAACTCTTCATGTACCTCCTCATATGATATTTTACTAGATTAAGCTTAGGTTGAAGATACAAAAGACTTTAACTCAGCTTACCAAAACTTTAACAATAATGAATTCTTACAAATTTGCTAACTTCAATATTGGAAATACAAGGTCATCCCAGAGAATGACTGTGATGAGCCTTCTCCCTCCCAGTGAGGGACATATGACCTCATGTCCTCAGCTGACTACTGCAGAGAACCAACTACTGCTCATGCTGGAGTCCTGTCTAGAATTCAGGTTTCCTCTTTACTGTTTGCAGCTGCATGCCCTGGGCAGGTGACATGCACCTCTAGCATCCTGTGTGGAGACAGAAACAGTATCTGCACACAGAGCTTTGATGAAGCTTAAATGAAATAACCACAATGACACTCTCATATCTTGGTGCTTGTGAAAAAAATAACAAATGATTTTTAAGAAAAAAAAATAAAGCAAGTTCATCAGACACCTGAGGACAAACTGTACAACCTCCTCATATTTTCCAATTAAATTTTCTTATCAAATTTCCACTGTTGGCTCTTTCCTCTACCAAGTCCCTCAAGATCTCTCAAAAAATGAGTATCTCCAAAGTGATGAAATATCTAAACTGGGAAAAGAATAGAAAACAAAACAAAACAACAACAACAAAACCACCCTGTTCACTATGTTTGGGTCAGAGAAGGACAGGAAGGTGAACTATAGCAGTTCACGTGGAGGTGCAAGCCTGACACAGTGGTGTTATTAATAAGAAAGATGCCACAGTGCTAACTTCTCTATAAAGAGCACCCTCCTGACTGAGAGGAAGACAAGCAAGCAGAGCCAATTTGGTTTTGTTTTTTATAAGACTGTCCCCCAGCCTGATATATACAAGTTGTATGGTAAAAAGCAAACCCAAGACCATTATTCCATCTTTCCTCATAGCAATGAGGCCACTACTAATCTGGCTGGGGAACTAACTGGCTCAGTGGTAAAAGCACTTGTCACATAAGCATGAGGGCCTGAGACAGTTCGAGTTCAATCGCCAGCATCCACAAAAACGGTAAGTGTGGCCACATCCGCCCACTACCCTAGTCCAGTGGGCACTGGAGAATCATGGGCTTGCTAGACTAAAAACGAGCGCTCAGGATCAAGTGAGAAACTGCATCTCAAGGAAAGAAGAAGAGCAGTAGAAGAGGATGCCTGGCATTCTCCTCTGGCCTCCACAGACACATGCATACACCACACATATACTCCACACATCACACACAGATACATGCATACACTAAACATATACTTCACACACACACACTCTACACACACACAGACACATGCATACATTACACATACACACCACACACACATACACATGCATACACTACACATACACACCATACACCACACACACATGCATACACTGCACATATACACCACAGACACATGCATACACTACACATATACACCACACACTATACACATACACACACAAGCATACACTACACATACAGACCATACACACACAGACACATGCCAAAACAAAGTATATTTGGACAAGTTTCTAAAAAGTAAACCCTTGAAAAATTAAGAGGGTAAAGTTAGTACATAACACAAAGTGCAACATTGTCACAGAAAGGAATATACTAAACTACAAATAATAAAAATTGAAGTAAACTTGACCTTTTCAATCAAGTTGGATTCCTTATTTACAAGCTGTGTGAGCTTCTGCAAGTTTGCATCTACCATTTCTTGTCCAGCTGGAGAGATGCCTGAGAAAGCCAGGAGAGAAATCAGAGAAAGATGGGAAATTTTGAAACCTTTTAAAGCTGTATAAGATCAAGAGAATTTTCAGTCTACCCACCCTGTTCAACCAGCCCCACCCACCAAAAAGAGAAAAAGAACAACCATTCTGGGTTCGAAGGCAAAGCCAGGACAGAATGCTCCATAACCAAACCCTAAACAAGAGAACTAAACTGTGTCCACTGAGGAGACACTGGAGCCACGTGACATGCAGCTGACCACACAATACAGAGCAAAAGCACAGCCCTCACTTCCTTCAGAAATTAAAGTTATACCTTTCCCTCATCCATTTCAAATAGGTCTTCAGTCACAACTATTTGGACAGCTTGCTAAGGCATTGACTTCAAGTGGCTACCCACCCTGCACCCAAAATATTAAAAAAGATTTTTAGAAGTATATATTTATAGGGTTAATCCTTAAGACATTTTAAATTTTAATAAGTCTGGAACAGAACTTAAAAATTTTTATTGGCTATATAGTTAGGCTTGCTAACTACTGCCCAAAGAAATAAGGTTGAGTGTTAGTTGTAGAACTTCCAATTGACTAGAGCCTTTCTATGTACAAAGCATAGAACCACCATAAAAATGAGCTTTCCAACTTCTGCTTCTTAAAAGAACAATTTCAGCCACCTCTCCAAATACAAATTTAGTATCTCAGTCCCTTAAACACAAGGCCCCACACTCACAGAGAAGTGTATCTATGTGACAGGTGCCCTCTACTTACTATATCTCCAGTTTGATGCAATCAGTTTCAAGTAGTAGAATGATGGGAATGTACCTCACCAAAGTCAATCTGCTACTGATTTCTGTTCATGAAGGAAAACGCTAGAAGCAGCAGGTAAGAATCATTTAAAGTAATTGGCCATTTGTATTAGAATAAATCTATTTTTTCAGCAGGGACTCAATACCTGTGGCTTAAACTTTTAGAAGGAAATGACCCATAGGGGCAATACTTAAAAAGAAGATGCAGGCAATGACTAAAATCCAGAGGAATCTGTAAAAGCCAAATGTCTATTTCTCTATTTCAATAAAAATCAACACGTCAGGATAAAATGAAGTTGGAAAAATGCAACTTCTTAAAGTGTTATCAACAGAATTTAAAGATAACTCATTTCTTATTTAATGAGCATTGCTTATGCACCCCCAGGAGACTATTAACATACTCTATGCAAATAAGTTAAAGAAGAGCCAGCTTACCTCCAAGACTAAGCCTGAAGTAACTGCTTAGTATGTCATCACAAAAGCGACACAGGTTGGAGAGCTGCTTCAGATGTTCTTGTAATTGAACTTTAGGAAGTTGCACCTTGTAAAGAGGGGCAAGGAAACCAAACACATAGGCATCCAAGGTCGAGGGCCTAGAAACAAATAAGCATTTTCCTTTAACAGGACTAAAATCTTAATTTGGGATTGTATTTAAAATGTTCTCTTCAAATATATTTTTCAAGTATAAAATATAACGTTTTAAAAGGCTTACTACCCACTTTTTGTTTACAAAAGTGTAGTAGCTAGGATTTTACCTTTTAGATAAGTATTATAATATTCTAACCATTTATTTTATTTAGAAGAAAGTATATTACAATTTCATTTTACTTACAAACACTGCATAAACTGAAGGCAGAAAATAATCCCTGATGTTTTTAGATTCACATATGTGACATATTAAACTAATATTAGATTTAGCATTACAGAAAACATTTCTTGTAATAATCCCTTAAATCCTTTATCTTTTGCAGTACTGGAGACGGAACTCAGGACCACATACATACTGGGCAAATACTCTGCTTCTACCACTGAACTATACCACCAGGTCCCATGAAAACCTTTTGAAGTGAAAGACTCCTCTTTTGGGAAAACAGAGGAACTGATTTTAACTCACTTTTTACTGAATACACATGCACAAAATATCAAAATCATTTTTAAGGGCATATACTCACGTATCTCCAAAGAAAAACTGAGATGTTCCCAATCTGTTTGACAGAAGATTTAGGCACTCCCTGGCATCTCGGTATATCTAAAAAGGATGAAATTTTATCTCAAAGGTAGGGAAGCTGACCTCATGCTGCTCTGCAGGTAGCCTCTCTAGGTAAATCCATCAGTCCCTTCTGTGTAGAGTGCTTGCTTAGAGAATAATCCAGATCATACCTGTGCTTCCACTTCTTGGAGATGGTAGAGGGGAGGCTCGCCTCTAGTCAGGAGAATTCTATTCAGTGCTCCCCTAGACATTTTTCCAGGCAGAATTAAATTCAACGGAAAAGGAATCCGTGAGGCAAACCATGGCTTTGTCACAGTAAAGTAATTGTCACTCTCAACCCAGAATGTGTGAAGCTGCCAAAGGAAAGAAAAAAGACCGTTAAAAGAAAGATCAATGAATGAGGCAGCTTTGCATAAATGTCTTTGATAAAGTAGTTTCATATGAATTTTCCAAGTATAAAGATTCAGAAGAAAATGAAATTCTTTCAAATGTGTAAGTTTCATTGACTGCACACAGAACAGAGCCTAGAACATAGTATGTACTCAGTCAATACTTGTTCAGTATAATCAATTCTATACATGGAGAAGTTTCATCTCTCACTAAGAATGTTGACTTCGAAACAATATTGCTGTGCTGAGTGTAGCTCAGTGGCAGAGTGCTTCCCTATTACTGTAAAACAAAACCACCACCAAAAAACAATGAAAACAGGAATTATCTTTCACTGTGATGCAAAGTGAAATGTCTAAGTGAATCCCGCCTCACCATAGTATGAAAGATCAAGATTAGTAAGTGATATTTCCTCTCATTTTGAAAATATTTTATTTACTTGAGTGAGAGAGTATATGTGCACCAGGGCCTCTTAACACTGTAAACAAGCTTCAGACATGTGCACATTTTATATATCTGATTTTATGTGGGTGCTGGGAAACAATCCAGACCAGCAGGCTAAGGAAGCAAGCACCTTGAATTGCTGCGCCATATCCCCAGCCTGAATTTTCCTCTCTTATACTCTTTTAAACAGACAAAGTATATTTTTAACTAAGTCACTAAAAACTGAAGTGCTCACCACAGCTGGGAGGAGTTTCTCTTCAAGGAGAGCAATGTATGCCAGTGTATCTGCCCCTTGTTTTGCTGAGAGTTCATAATCAGCATTATATTTCTATTAAAAAAAGAAAAAAAAAAGAATTTCAGAAGTCAAAGAGCATCCCCAGGACAATGAAGCTAAGTAAAGCTCAACTCCTAGTCTTCCTCACAAATGGCCAGCCTGGCATTAAAGGTGGACAAAGAAATAACAACACAGTTAAACTGTTCCTTAATGTATTTATGGTTCTCAGAACCATGTCTTACACACAAGTAAATAAATGTTAGTTGTCAGCACATGGCATGTGAAACAAAGTTAACAAATAATAGCAATCTTACAAAGAAAGAAGAAAAAAACCCAGAAGCTTTCAGAGGCTGGAGATGAGGCTCAGTTGGTAAAGTGCTTGCCTACATAAACCAGGCTTGGTCACACACCGATAATAATCCCAGACCTTCAATGCGAGGTGGAAGGAAGGGATCTGAACTTCAAGGTCATCCTTAGCTAAACAGCAAGCTGGAGGCCATCCTGGACTACAAGAGACCCTGTCTTCCAAAGGCAAAAAGAAAAGAAAGAAAAAAAAATTGGAAACCTTCTGACTTAGAAAACACTCAAAATTTAATGGTTTAATAGCACAGGGATTTGTTCACTTACAATAGAAACTTTTAAAAAAGAAAATATCTGATATTGCTTAGTCATAGGATCTGCCTAGCAAACATAAGAGCCTAGCTTCAATCCCCAGGACCCAAACCAAAAATGAATAAAGTAGTTGCTATGTGGTAGGGTCTCAGATGTCATACATAGCCCAAGAACTATGTATTAAAACCAATAATGCTATCAGTAAGTATAACTGTGAATAGCTAAACTGAATCTTCTTACATTTAAATTTCAAGAAGATCCAAACAATTCAAATGAAAACACACTGTACTTCATCGTGATTTTTAAAGGACAGCAAGACTCATGCTTTACAGCACTGATTTTTGTCAAATCCTGGGTATCTCCAATTGTCTATTGAATTGAAAAAAAATCACAAAACAAAAATACATTACACTTTTAATTTTTTTAAAGAAAACATACATGATGCTGACATCTGTAATTCCAGCAATCAGGAGGCTGAGACAGGAAGATCACAGCAAGTGTGAGCCCAGCCTGGGTGAGAAAATGGTGATTTTTCAAGCCTGTGTAGGCTACAGAGTACAACCCCTGTCCCCACAAAATAGAGTAATAGGCAAGAACAATTACCTACTTCTTTAAGAGAAAACACCTACCTGTTTTCTTAAAAAGTTTAATATTTTTGCAGGCTGAGAAACAACGGTGTCATCAGCTGTCAAAATTGGTACATCACCTATAATCAAAAACAGTTTATATACAAAGGAAACATTGCGATTTCCTCTAAGATTGCACAACCCTAAAGACTATACCACTTGCACACATTCTACCAAGTGCGGTCCTAGAGTTCACATTCACCACTGATTTGCCTTGCACTTCAGAAGAATGGAACCTTTACCAGCACATAGCCAAGGCCACTAGAAGGGGGGAGGGGAGAGACAGAGACAGACAAAGAGAGACAGAGACAGAGAGACAGAGAGAGACAAAACAGACAGGACAGAGACAGAGAAAGAGAGAGAGAGACAGAGACAGACAGAGACAGAGAGAGATAGAGACAGAGAGACCGGGAGCCAGAGAGGAGGGGGTGTAACTTGCAAAGGGCATTAAGGGACACACGAACGTGGACACTGTACCTCTTGAACCTCTCCAGGTGTTGTCTATAACATTCACTTTCAAGGGTGCACCAGAAAACTTGGCATAAGCCTGAAACAGAGTTTGCAATTAAAAAAAAATTTTTAGAGGCAGTACGTGATCCCTTGGGGCTTCCCCACACCCGCAGGCGCAGTGTGTGGGGGTGGGGTGGGGCCCTCGCTCCCAGAGGTGCGGGGACGCGGGGCGGGGGGCTCTCTCCCCACGCCCGCAGGTGCAGTGTGTGGGGGTGGGGGGACCTGTTCCCAGGGGTGCGGGACACAGGAGCGGGCTCTCTCGACCCACGTCCTCAGATGCAGCGTGGGGATGGGGTGAGGGACCTTGCTCCCTCGGGTGCGGGGCGCGGGCTCTCTCCCACCCCCACCCCGTCCAGGCAGCTCCGCGAGGCCGGCTCGCAGCCAGCTCGTGGCCGTGGGCGGCACGCGGCGTCCCGGGCCGCCCCGCACCCACCCGGCCGCCGCCCCGCGCCGCGAACCCCGCCCGGCCTCACCATCACCACCAGAGACTCGCTGTGTACGGACGGCAGCCCCCAGCCGCCTCCCCAGCAGCTGAGCTCCATGGGGGCCGCCATCTTGCCGGGGCTTGACCTCTACGACCCGGAAGTACTCCTGGTCTCCCTTCCGGCACGTGGAACGGCGGATAGGGGACGAGAAAAGGCGGGGAGAGTATGGGAAAGAGCAGCCGAAGGATTTCAGAGTTGAACCCGTCGAACCAGGCGCTCTGTCTCGAGCCCTGTGGGCATTGCCTGGGAAGCCCTGAATTAATTATTTAATTAATTAGTGTAAGAGGTGACCTTGACCGCGTTAGGTGTGTTTGAAATGAACTTGGTAGGTCCTTGAAGCCTTGAACGCTTATGTGGGTCTCCATTGATCGAAGGCATCCTTGCATGGAAAGGTTTTTATTTTTTTTCCAACATTTTTTAAATTCATTTTTCAAGCAGAGAGAGATAGAGAGAGAGCACCAGGGCCACCACCTTGTGGGTATGGCTTATGTGGGTGCTGGGGAATTGAACCCAGGGCCTTAATCACTGGAGGCAAGTGCCTTAACCGCTAAGCAATCTCTCTAGCCCAAGGTTTTTATCTTAAAAAAAAAAAAAAAGGTATTCTAAAATTTCATGGGGACTGTGCTGCCTGGATCCAAAGGCCACCTGCTCCCCTCAAAGCAAGCTCAGCTCTGGCCTCCTGCAGCCCCTCGCATGGACTTCCATCCTCGGGCACAGACACTCTGCTCCACTGTGCAGAAGCCCTTTGGCAGGACATGGCTGGCTTTCTGCTTGTGGAGCCAGCTCCGCAGCAAAGGCTCTGAGCTCACCAGAGTTCTGCATCCAGCCGCTGCTTGCTTCCACTGTCTTGAAATCGGAACTTGGCTCAAGGGGTCCCGTGTAGTATGTATAAATCAAGCAGCTTGCCATGTCTGTAGATAGACTTAATGGGCATGGAGTAAATATTTTTTTGAGGATTAAACTTGATAATGTCTCGGGAAAAGAAATTAAAGAGAAAGGAGTGGGCTTCAAATGTGGTGAGTTAGGCATACCTACTGGCTTTCAGAGTCAGGACCTAGGTGTTGGGTCTTTTTTTATAGACGGCACAGTCGTTTTTCTAAGATATCTTCCTGTTAAGTCTTGTTTCCTCTATCACACTGAGATGGCATAGGCCTATTAAACAGTTGAGACCTTGAAAGGAGCCCCTGTAAATTTTCATTAAAATACTATGTAGTGAGGCTGGAAAGATGGCTTAGCAGTTAAGGGCACTGGTTTTAAAAGCCTGTCAGCCTGTTGAATTCCCCAGTCACTCACATCGGGTGGTACAGGCATCTGACATTCTGTTTGCACTTCCTGGTGGGTGTGCACACACAAATACATGTGTGTGACAAAAATTTTAAAAATACTATTCAGTATTCAAGTAGGCACTTGTTACTATTTATATAGCATTCTAAATTGCAGTAATAACTTTGATTTCCAGTCTTTTTTTTATGTTTCAAAAATAAGAGTTCTCAGAAATGGGAAGGAAAAGATGTCATTCCTAAATGTCCATTAGTAATCCTTTATAACTGGAAATTGCTTAGTTTATGTACATTTAACACTAAACAACAATACATTTAGTGAGTAGATACAATGTTCAAGACACTAGAAGGTTTTGGTAGAATATAAAGAGGCATGGGTTTTGTCCTTGGGAGTTTATAGTCTATGAAACAGACATACACACAGGTAATATAACAAGTTAGATTAAGTATAAAGATACAAGAGAAATATAAAAATACAAGAGTGGTGATAAATTCTATGAAATTAGCAGTCTTCAATATGAGAAAGGTAATTCAACTTTCTGGTTCAAGTATAATGAAATCTTCATGTTTTAAGGATTTTAAGGATTAAGATCCCAATTGATGAAATTCAGAGTCTCCATACTACAATAAGACATTTAAAATAATCATACACAGAGAATGTGAATTCCTGGAGTCTTTATTGTAGTGGAAGTGGGGAGGAGGAACATTGTTTGTGGACATGTATAATTACTCAGTGTGGCTTACTGCCCCTATTACATATGATGATTTCATTTCCATTAAAGAGAAATTACATCTCTTCCCTTATTGTTGAATTGAGACAAAGAATAGCATCTCATTGCATCTGATGAGAATCCTTACATAGAAGTTTATTTGTGTCTAGTTAATAGCAATCTTTTATTGCTGTAATTCCTCTTGAGAGTCTGTATCTGCTAGATTGAATTTTAAAGCTTTTACGTAGCTGATTGCACAACCAGGCTGAATACTGTTCCAGACTTCCACGCAGAAAGCTGAAACCTTAAGAAACAGTGCCTGGTATGGGAATTTGGCTCCTGTGCCTTTGTTTGGCTGCCAGAGAGTATTGTTCAGAGTTCATGAAAATCATAATTTCAGATTCTTACCAGGAAGGGCACTATCTGCAAAACATTCATGTATGTGTTGGATGGCCTGGGCTACAGCTTCATAATGAGTCTTCCAGACAGTGTTTTCTCTGAAAAAGAAGTTTTATTTTTCAAAAGATGAACATTAAAATGTCTTCAGTGATGGTCATCTGAAGTCTGGAGACCTGACCCTGGCATCTAGTTTGGTCCTTCATGTCTTTCTTAACTTAACTTGGGAGCCACGCATGGTACTGGTTCTGTTAGAACTCCGTCCTCTTCTAACTAAGAATCTGTGAAGTGGAATCGCTGGCAAACCCGCAAGGCTTGTGATAAGTGACCCCAAAGCAGGATTTCTTAAGACTCTACAGGTTACTTCATGTTCAAATATAGAGATCCAGATATGGAAATCCTTAGGGAAATAAAAACACTGCTGGAAGTGGGAAGAGCTGTGTTTGTTACTCGACGTCTAAATTAGCCGTATGTTCTTGAGATGGTCATTGTACTTGATTCTTTAGCTCCTCGCTTATAAAACAAAGGTTATTTTAACTCTAAGATGCTGTCCTTCTGTGTGTAATAAATATTTACTAATAGTTTATATTCCTGAGGCCATTTTTACCTACCAGAACTCTGCAGTATGTGATGTAACTCATTTGAACTGACTTGTTGAATGACTCCATGAAGCAGTTACTGTTACCTTCCCTTATTTTCATGGAACACCTCTAAGGTTAATTAACTTTTCCAAAGTCACACAGGCAGTAGGTGAGAGAAACAGGATTTGAACTCAGGCAGTCAGCTTCAGAGCTCACACTTTTCTTAACCTAATGCCTTCTTGTAAGCTTCCAAGGAAGCAATGTAAAAGCCTGGTTTCTCAACTTGGCTGTGGCAATGACATCACACACCCATCATCACTTCTTTAACTTTTGTTTAACATTCAGCCAATAAGTAAATCCATTAAGCAACTTCTCTATTCCTAATGCACCCGAAGTCAGTGAGAGAATAAAGACTTCCGGGGCCATGCTTTCAGATGGATTATTGATGAAATGAAAGTGATATATTTCAGATAACTAAATACTAACCAGAAGTGCCATTTTATCAAGAAGAGTGATTTTAGACAAAGGTTTTAAATGTCTGTCCATGCTTGCTGTAGGCAAAGGGAGTAAGCAGGATGCTAACTTTGAAGCGTGAGTACATTGGATTAGATTAGCACAGAAAAAGGTGGGCATCTGAGTTACACTAAGTGAAGCTGGGTGTGGTGACTCATGCCTTTAGTCCCAGCACTCAGCAGGCAGAGGTAGGAGAGTTACTGTGAGTTTGAGGCCACCCAGAGACTACACAGTGAATTCAATATCAGCCTGAGCTAGAGCTCAAAAAGCAAAGAAACAAACAAACAAAAAAAAACCCCAAAACTAAACAATTAAAGATACAGAGATAAAGAGATGAAGATAACTATGTAAAGGAACTAGAAAGTAAGTAAGTGGAGCTTGAGAGATGGCTCAACAGCTAAGGTGCTTGCTTGCAAAGTCTGATATCCTGGGTTCAGTTCCCTGATATCCACATAAAGCCAGATGCACAACGTGGCTCATGGGTCAGGAGATGGTTTGCCGTGGCGACAGGCCCTGGCATGCACACACACACACACACACACACACACACACACACACTTTCTCCCTCTCTATCTCTCTTGTGAATAAATAAATAAAATTTTAAAAACAAGTTAATGAATTCTGGATTTATAGTGAGCTAGAGACTGATCAGGTAGAGTGTCAATCAATAAACGAGTACCAGGATTAGAATAGATGAGACTTTGTACTTAGGAAGGAAATAGAGGAAAAGTCTAAATACACTGCCAGCAGTTTATATTGATGGTCAACTTGATAGGACCTGTGAGGAATTATCTAGACTAGGTTGAGGTGGGAAAACTCAACTGTGGGTGGCACTATTTCATGGGCTGGGGTCCTGGACTGTATACAAAGCAGAGAGATGGCTAAGTATCCATGTTTATTACTCTGCTTCCTTCCTCACTGTAGGCTGAAAATGACCAGCTCTGCCTCAAGCTCCTGGTGCCATGCCTTCTTAGTCATGATGAACTGTAATCTAGAGTTTTAAGAAAGAAAACCTTAAACTGAGTTTTGTCAGATATTTTGTCTCAGAAGCGAGGGATTAACACAACAGTATTAGTAGATTCCAAAGTCAAACAGTGGAAGGAATACCATTGTTTCATGGACATCATAGAAGTAGAAGTTTTATGAATGTATAAATTGCTTCAAATGAAGCCAAAAATGTGGTGGAAATGAAATAAAATGCTTTTGAATATCATTAAGAGAAGGTCACCTGGTGCACCTGTGCTGAATGTTTTTCACAGAGGGTGTTAGAAATGAAATTGTAAGCATTTGCTGAAGAAAAAAATATAAAGAGGTACTCCTAGAGCAGGTGTAAGGTCTTGAGAACAGATTTAAAAAACAGAGAAATCAGACAGGAGTGGAGGACTCAATTTCTGAAAGAGATATCAGGGTGATTTCATGTACTGATCAAGACAGAACTGGCCGTTATGAACAAAAGCCTGAAATAGAGGAAAGAAGGGTGGGATCAAGAGTTGATGAGCTAAAATTAGGAATTCCAGCAGTGAGGTCAGCAGTGAAAATTAGAGATATTTTTTCTCTGACATTAGAGGACACTTTAAGCAGAAAATAGAATGCTGAGTAAGTTCATCATATACCTTCCATTTTCCCATTGCAATAGAAAACAAAAGGATTCAAAAGGAAGAGAGAGAGTAACTTGGAGAATAGTCCAGGGAATGAGTTAATAGTAATGAGAATATTACTAAAATTAGCATGAAAGATAACTCAAGTGAGCCCAAAGGCAGGCTAATGAAGTGTCTTCAAACAGTTTTTAAATATTCAACTTTTTTTTTTAGTGAACTTGATACTGGTCTCAGAATGTAACAAGATCAATTAATATTTTACTAGTTATTTTAGAAGTTCTATGTGGATACCTGACTTTTAATAATCCTTGGAACTTGGCTCTGAAAATGATGGGGAGAAAAGGGAGGGACTTTAAGAATGAAAAGAAAATGGAATCAATAGCTTTGGTCTAATGGGGGCTCAATCACCCTTAAGTCTAGCAGAGTCTATATAGGCACGCAGCTTCCCTTATGGCATTTGTTATCTAGAAAAATAGAGACTAGATTAGTTTAATCATTTGGTAGCTGTATCAAGACTATCAGCATAGTAAACCTGAAGCCTACTTTTTGTATTAAAATGAATAAAATGCAGCAAATAAGATAAAATGATCATTAGACAGAGTGTTCAGTGTATGCTGAGAAAAATAGTAAGTTTTTTTAAGTGAGGAGGGTAATAGGACCTAAGGAAAAATAAGGTATCTCATTGAAAGTAGTTAAGTAGTATCCTGTTATAGGATATATGTGTATATTGTAATACCGAGAGTATTAAGAAAACAATAAAAAAGAGAAAGAAAAACTGGCTACCTCTGGTGCAGTTCATATCCCCTTAACCTATGGACATATCCAGTATGCACACCAAGGAAGTACCCCAGTGGGTAGGGGACAGAGAGGAGGGAAAAGGGGACACCTTCACAAGATTTGCTCATACAATGTATATACTTATTCATAATAAATATACTAAAAATTAAAAAGATATATTTATAAGAACCAAATAAATCAAAATAGAAAATTTTAAAGTCCAATAACCCATAAGAAGAGGTATGTGTGTGTATGTGTGTGTGCGTGTGTGTGTGTGCGTGCGTGTGTGTATGTGTGTGTGTGTGTGTGTGTACTGTGGGTAAAAGAGAATACCTAGAGGGGATGGAGAGATGCCTTAGCAGTTGGGGCACTTGCCTGCAAAGCCTGATGATCTGAGTTCAATTCCCCAGTACCCATGTAAAGTCAGATGCACAAAGTAGCGCATGCATCTGGAGTTCCTGTGTAGTGGTTGAAGGGCCTTGACCACCCATTCTCTGTCCGTCTCTCTTCTCTCTATCTGTTTGCTTGCATATGAATAAATAAAATATTTTTAAAGAGAATATTTAGGGCATAAATAGAAAACAGAATTAAACTTAAAATATCAATAATTAAATGTAAATTGTCTAAATGTCAATTAAAAGACATTAGCAAAGTAGACTTTAAAACATCAGTCAACATTTGCTATCTTATGTGAAATATAATGCAGGTAGATTGAACCTAAAAGATAAGAAACATGCATGATGCAAACACGATCAGGAAATAAAAGCAAGAGTGAATATTGGATAAAGTAGACTTCAAAGCATAGTTATTTTGAGAAAGAAAGATATTATGTAATGATAAATTAAGACAATTCACCAAGAATTCATAGCAATCTTAAATGTAAACACTCTATTAATTACTTCTTGTTAATGAACGCTTGTGCAATGGAGGAGCCATAACTTGGGGGAGGCAATCAACAGCTTGTAATTCGGCCAAGTAATCCACTCAGTGACAGGGAGCCCTTAGCTGGAACTGGGAACTCGGGGCGAAATGCACTGGGAACCAAAATCTTGAGACCCTAAAGAGAAACACACTTTATAAGTGGCTTACAAAGAGGCTACTAACAATAGAATCTAGCCAATTCAGAAATGTGTATCTCACATAACTTATACTGATCTCACTCTCTGATGGAGATTCTGTTTGTATCTTTCAGAATGCAGTGAGAGAGCTGTGGTCTTTCCAACCCTACCAATGAGCCCCAGGCTGATAGCTGACATCCTGGCAAGAGATGAGAGAGTGGTGGGATAAGCAAGAGACCTATATCCACAGCCAATCAGTCAACCCAGGATAAACTAGCCAGATAGACACCAACGATTTTCAACACAACCTAAAGAAGAAGTACAGAGACACCTAAGACCTCAACAATAAGCAGCTTTACTACTCACCCACCATGACTCAGTGAACTGAGCAGAAGAGGGGGTGGAAAGACTGTAAGAGCCATGGTGGAGGAGAATATCCAGAGACATGCCCCCCTCAGTAACAACATACAAAGGGGAGTGGAACCTGGCTGATTCCTAGGCTATCCATAACCCCCTACCCCATGGACTGATCCAGACTGCCCACAGTGGAGGATATCCAGCTGATTGGGGACACGGAACAGAGGAATCGGGGAACTGGGGATACCAACTCATTATTTGCTCACTCAATGTATCTAATTATGGATAATAAAGAAAAAATTACTTCTTGTTGCTGTCACTAAATACGTGACAAAAAGCAGCTTAAAAGAGGAAGAATTTATTCTGAGGGCATATAGTCCATCATGGCTGAGAAGACGTGGTATCGGGTTGCTGGTCACATTGTATCCACAACTAAGAAACAGGAAGAGAGGATTGCTGATGTTTGATTCACATTCTGGTTCTTATTCAACCCATGACCCCAGTCCATGGGATGGTGTCAGTCATGTTCAGAGTGAGCCTTCCTTAGTTAAATCTTTCTGGAAACACCCAGAGGTATGCTTATGTGGTGATTATAAATCTATTCAAGGTGACAAAGATCAATCATCACAAATATCAAATGCAAGCATTTCCAAAATACATGAACTAAAAGTGATCAATGTGAAAGAAAAAATAGATAAATGCAAAATCATGGATATAGTTTCTTCCCACTCTCCACAATTGAGAGAAATACTGAATGGAAACTGAATATAACTACATTACACAACTGGAACTAATTGATATTAATAGAAGATTTCATTTGATAACAGCAGAACATACATTCTTTCCCAAAGATAATGAGTCATTCCTCAAAAAAAAAAAACAGAAAGAAAGAAAATGAGTCATTCCTCAAGGTACAGTATCCTGAATCATAAAGCAAACCTCAATGAAAAAAATTAATGAAATCTATAAAATCTATTCTTTACTCATACTAGAAATAAATAACAGACAAGAGTAAATACTCTATGGAAATTAAACAATATACTCCCAAATAATCAGTCAAAAAAAAGACATTGTAAAGAAAAAAAAACTATACAACTGAACAGAATAAAAAGATAAGTCACCAGGGAACTGAGCGGAAGAAGGGGCAGAAAGAATGTAAGAGCCATGGTGGGGGAGAATATCCAGAGACATGGCCCCCCTCAGCAACAATACACAAAGGGGGAAGAAAAAAAAAGGAAAAACTGGCTACCTCTGGTGCAGTTCATAACCCCCTAACCTATGGACAGTATGGGAATCAAGAAAGGACCCCAGTGGGTAGGGGACAGAGAGGAGGGAAACGGGACACATTCACAAGATTTGATCATACAGTGTATATGCTTATTCATAATAAAGATATAAAAAATATAAGTCACTGAGAAAAATTTTGCAAACTATGTTAGAGGACCCAAAGCACACAAAGAATTCACAGGGGAAAAAAAGTGTGTTAGCTTTCTAGTACTGAAACAAATAACTAAGATAACTTAAAAGATGAAAGGTATCATTTGGTTCATGGGTTTGGGGGTTTCAGCCCATGATCAGTTGGCCCTGTTGCTTTGGGTCTTTGGTGAGGCAGCATACAATGGTGAAGAGTGTATTGTGAATCAACTTGCTCTTCTCTTGTCAGCTGGAAAGCAAAGACCAGGATGCCATTATCCCCTGCAAGGTCACACTTCTATATGACTAGAAAACTTCCAATAAGTCTCCACATCTTAAAGGTGTTCCAACACTTCCCAATAGTTCCACAGCCAGGAACTGAGAGTTTAAGACATGAAACTTTAAGGGACATTTAGCCAAATCATAAGAAGAAAGCAAACAACCCAATTTAAAAACAGGAAAAAAAAAGATATGCACAAAAGTCTCAAAAAAAAAAAGTCTCACCAAAGAGGATACAGAAATGGAAAGAAATATGTGAAATCAAGTTCAATGTCATATGTCATTAGAAAGTTGCAAATTAAAACAACAATGATATCACTGTTGCACCTCTTAATATAGCTAAAATCCAAAATCCAACTCCACCAACTGCTTCAAGCACACAAAGCAAAAAGTTCTCTGCCACTGCTGCCGAGAACCCAAAACTTTGCAATACAAAGTTAATTGTCTGACTATATGCTGTTGGTTTGAACCATTTTCCCCTCAAAAAGATATGTTGAATTTCTAACATCAGTGCCTGTAAATGTGACCTTATTTAGAAATAAGGGTGTTCAAATGTAGAAAGTTTTGATGAGATCAAAAGAAGTTATGATAGGGTCCCAAATCCAATGACTAATGTCATTGCAAGCAAAGGGGAACAGAGATACTGAGATAGACAAAGTCCCACAGAAAAGTAAGAACAGTCATTTTAATATGGAGGCAAAAATCAGCATCATGCACCTACCAGCCAAGGAATACCGAGGATGGCTGGAAACCACAATGACCAGGAAGAGACGAGAAAGAATTCTTTCCTACAGCCTTCAGAGGAAGCACAGGTGCTGACAACTTGTTTTCAGACTTCTAGCCTCCAGAACTGAGTCCATTTCTATTATGTTAAAAGACCCAGTTTGTGTAATTTATTACAGCAGCCCCAGAAAACTAATATACCATATAATCTAGCAATTGTGCTCCTAGGTATTTACCCAACTGCTTTGCAGATTTTCATTAGCAAGACCAGGCCAGTTAAATGTCTCCCCAAGTGATGGCCGCATGTTCTGCTGACCACATGGCTCTCCAGAATCAATAACCATGATTAAGGAAAGGCCTCCCAGAGGGAGGCTACTCTCCAGGGCACAGTCTCAGCACTGGGATTCAGTCAACCTTGCAAATCGCTGGACTCCTCATTACAACCCACAAATCCTTCAGCATTCTTTATTTTCACTGAAGAAATATTTCAAGAGTTTTCCTTAAGGAATAAAAGCAATATATACAAGTGTAAATTATAGCACATATTACCTTATACTGAATTAGCCAAATATACTAGGAGAAAACGATACATTTGTGTTCCTTATCCTTTAAAGGTGATAACTGAAAAGTTATAGCTATGGTTTCCTTTTCTGAAACACATAAAAGTGAAAATATAAAATGATCTTAGCCATACCCAGAATTTAAATGAGTTTTTAGAGAGCTATATTATTTTTGAAGATTATTATTAATAGTGAAACACAAGTAAGAATCCTGCCCTAATTAATTCTACATCTTATAGTCTGGATAAGGAAAGTTCTTTGCTTGGGGATTCTTGCATTTATAAACAAATTGTTTTAAGTAGCCATTTCTCTTAGCAATTAAAAATAATCCATATCTCAGATATCTATCTATGCACAATCATACCTGTTGTGTGAAATGAGATATCCTTGGTCTGACATGATATCTCATTTCAGAGAAATTCCTCCTGAAATGTCAGTTATTAGATCCATGTTTTAAATGTCTTCTTGGACACTAAAATTTGCATTTTGTGTGGTGAAAGGGACTTGGGAAAAAGGCAGGACAGAATCCAGTGACTCTGACTTGTGTCCTAGTTTTGTACCTGTGTATTGTTCACAGCTCTTAAAACCTGCTAGGTCCCCTGGAAACGACATTCAAATCAAATCTGGAGGCATAGAGAGGAGGTATACCATAGGATATCACATGTGGTAGCTTCTTTGCAAAACGCTCCTTATGCAAATATTTGTGAATTATTATTAATTTTTACTATTGCATTTGCTCTGACCATATGGTTGCCTGCTGAATTAGTTCCCTAACTCATATCTGTGGCCAAATACCTGACAAGGAGCATCTGAAGGAAGGAAATGGTCTTATCTCTGCTTATAGCTGCAAGAGTCCAGTCCATCATGACAGTGAAGGCTGGTCCAGGAGCAAGGAGCAAGCTCCTCCCATGACACCCACAATCAGGCATCAGAGGGTGAGCAGAAAGCAGGACCAGACTAAAAGAACTCAAGGACTGTCTCCAGTGACCTCCTTCCTCCAGCAAGTTTCCACAACTTTCCCAAAGAGGGCCACCAGCTGGGGAATAAGTATTCAAACATATTCAATCCTCTGTGCCCATACATTAAGTTTATACCTTAGTTTTGTATGAAAATACATGGCTAGGTCCTACCTTCACCACATCATTCAGCAAACACATGATGCATGCTTACAGTTGATGGACACAAAACACGTTGAATTAGAAGAGAAATTTTATTGTTCCTTCAGTTTCCAGTGTCTCAAAAAAATCACCCTTTGCTCCTTATCACAAGGCCCATCCCTTCTTAAAACGACTTCCTCTGAGTCTGTTTCCCTTTTTATTGCATCTTCTCCCTACTTCTGCTCAGTAACCTTTGCTGACTCAGTCTCTACAAGCCATACCCACCTGTGGCTTGCCCAATATGTCATGCATACCTATTATTGCCTTCCACCCCTCACCTCTGGTTCCTCTAATAAATAAGGGACAAGCTATTCTATAAATAAACATACTTCATATGCCTTCTCTTTCTGTTGGCATAAATAATAAAGTGACCTTGAACTTTTATCGAATACTAACTGAATTCCCCCAAAGCAGATCAAATAAATCCAATTTACAAAGGTGTATTTTTACTGTGGGTCAGTGTCGTAGTCAGCCACACACTACTGGGATGAATCTCCAAACCAGGCACAGTTTATGGGAGGAAACAATTTATTCAAGCTACAGATCCAGGGGACATTCCATAAAAGTGAAAGAGGCTCGTCCTCTTTCACAGGTCCAAGCAGAGAGAGAAACCCATCACCAACATTACACACGCAACAGCAAATAGTCAGGGGGGCCAAAGAGAATTTCTTCTCCTTTATATAGCCTTAGGGTGGGGTTTTGCAACCCTTCCCCAGACTTAATGGCTTCCTGAGTTTCTGGAATTTCCTTCCTGCATGTCCCACACAAGAAAGGATGTTTACTTTCAGCTTCTTTGAGCTTCTTTACATTCTGCCCCTTGCTGGGAGTCTGCCTTCCTGCAAACATCCTCAAAGACCCACCAAGATTACTTGAAAGGTCAGTTAACAACAAAGCTTAACCATCATAGACAGTTTGGAATGAAGTGTGGATACGCAGGGACATTGCTTCCAAGAACACACGCATGTGTACAGGAGATGGTGGATGAGTGATCACAAAGAAGGGAATGTAAAACTTCCTGAGTCGAAAGAAATAGATGCAGAAAGTCTTCATTTAAAGGAAAATATTATTTTTAATCTTTTTATAAGTAAATGTCTTCACTATAGATAGGGAGCTGTTTTTAAGGCAGTATATCTTCTCCATAATAATTCTTATCTGTGCATATGACCAATATTTTATAAAAATTAAGAGAGATGGTTGACTCTATGAAGCTGTTCATGTGGTCCATAAATTTCCTCCCTCTGTTTGGATTTCATAAGCCAAGTGCTATCATAAATTTGGCAAATACACTTGCAATTCAGTTGAACATGTTTTTCTATAGAAAAATGTTATGATACTGAAATGGCATCCAGAGGTTCTATTGGTGTAGCTTTTCTTTGCAGACATTGTGTATTTGTTACTATGATTTAGAAATACCTCAGGAAGCTGGGTAGCAGGACTAGCTGTTGTATTTCCTGAATTCCTCATCATGATAACTGAAGGGATAGAATTGTATTCATTCAAATTATCCTTATTTAGTGAAATAAATACTTAATGAGTGTACCACATGCTGACACCAGTCACAGCAAGTTGACTAAGATGTAGCTCTTGCTAACTGATCTCTGCTGAGAGAGATAAACAAACATACAACATTCTTTCCATATGGTGAGTTCTAATGGGGATACATTCTGTATGTTATGAGATTATATAGGAGAGATTATTCTTCAGTCTGCAGAGGACTTGGGGAAGAGAGGCACCCTAAAGGAGATGCATCGGGAGAAGGCTTTCAGGCAGTCATAGCCACTGAAGTTAAGAAAAGGGATACTACGGTAATATGCTGTGCCCTGAGAACTCTGTACAAGTCACTGGTTCAGGAGGGTAAAGTGACAGTAGAAATGATGAGAAATAATGCTCCTGACACAAGGCCTGCATCACACAGAGACCATGTAGATATGCTAGGAATCTGGACTTAGAGACACACAGGGCAAATATCTTGTTTTGAAGCATGATTATATAAGAATTTTTACACAGTTTTATTTTTCTCCCAAACTTGTGCTTTTTTACACTTATGTAATGTAAAAAGCTCAAGTGTATACCATGTATACATCACAGATAATTTAAAATAGTTTTATTTATGTGCAAAGAGAGATGAGGGGAGAGGTATAGAGAAAGGGGGAATGAGAGAAAGAATGGGTGTGTCAGGGCCTCCTGCCACTGCAAATGAATTCCAGACTCATGGGCCACTTTGTGCATCTGGCTTTATGTGGGTCTTGGGGAATTGAACTCAGGCCACCAGGCTTTGCAAGCAAGCACTTTAACTGCTGAGCCATCTTTCCAAACCCACCACAGAAACTTTTGAAGACTATTTACCAAAGTTACAAATAAATGATGTTATAAAAGGAAAAGAATAATACTAATATGGAAAATTAAGCATTATTTTAGAAAAGCAAGTATTTTAACACTATTAGTAATATCCTTTGAACTTTGAATCTATTGATTGTTTTTACTCTAATCAGTCCATACCATAAATTCTATTTACTGTTGTTAATTTTCATCAATAATAATATAACAAACTGACCTCATGTAACAGTGGGCTTACACTTGGTGGGCAGTGCATGGCAAGTGTGCTGTTCTTGGAGCATCTATACATTTCTTTCAGTGGCTGCCTGGCAGAGATGGGAATCTGAGGACAGACCACCTCAAGGGTACCTCTATCAGGGAATCTCTGCCGAGCCAGTCGGGAGCAGAGGTCTTTTCCAGTCCTGACATAGGTGACTGACATCTGCTCAGTAGGTGTCAAGGGAGGCCTGAAGACTAAGGATGACTCTGCTGCCCCCAAACCATTAGCATCTCCCAAAGAGGAAGAGACGACCTCGAACCATGCCCTCTGCCTTGTGTATGGTCACCCTGCCTCAGGAAGGCTGGGAAGACTCTCTCAGTGGCCCCACAATGCATCCTAATTTAAGCCATGTTCAGGCTTGCCATTCAGATAGAAAGGTGCTGGTGAGGTCAAGTTTAATCACTCAGTGCAGGGCAGAGAGCATTTCATAGTCAAGAATAAATTGTCTGAGCAGTAAATGTCATTGGAGTGAGTCCTATCCCTGGAGACAGGAGAGAAACATTGAGCAATTGAGGAAACTCCAAAAAAATATTTGTTAAAGGAAAATATAAGAACAAAATGAAACAGCATTAAATTTATTTGTAATTTATATTAAAATAAATTAACTTATTTATATTATATGTAAATGAATTTATACTGATACAGAAAGAGGTTTCTGAACAAAGCGGCATTGGTGGTACTGGAACTGTAGTACACACGCACAACAGGACGTGGACAGAGGGACTGTTACTTCAAGAGAATTTCACCTGAAATCTCCATTTCACCTTTCTCTCAGTCTTTAATTATATATTTTATAAGAACAGATAATATATTTAGTATGAACAAAATTGTTTCTGCAACAGCCCACCTTACAGTCTGTCACAGGTTATG
Organism: Zapus hudsonius; assembly: GCA_004024765.1. Lineage (NCBI taxonomy): Eukaryota > Metazoa > Chordata > Mammalia > Rodentia > Dipodidae > Zapus > Zapus hudsonius. The sequence goes on from PVHP010001160.1 coordinate 85,494, forward strand.
GCCAGAGACAGCTAAGTAATATGGTTAGTTCCTGGGACGGGGGCATGGATTCTATCAAGGGAAGGATAGAAAAGAAGCTTAAATATTTTTCAGTAATGAACTTGTTAGCTGAGTTGTAGGAATAAATCTTTGCTGTATTATTTTACCTGTGCCCAACCATAAGCATTGTTTTACTTTTAAAAAGAGAATCAGAGACTCAGGTAATGTTTAAGGGGAAGAAAGACAGACCAACAAAGAGTTCAGAGGGGCGAGGGTAAGAGGATGAAAGAAATAGGAAAAATGGAACCAGAGGGAGAAGGGACCACACCATGCAGTCTGCTAGGGCTGAGGGATCCATGTCTTCGTCCTCTGACTGAGTAAAATCTGTTCCCATTTCCTGTCACCCAGGAGGTGTGATCAACTGTTCATAGCATTTGGATTTCTAAAACCCCAGCCACAAAATGGCTTCAGCCTCTTTAAAACAGCTTTTCCAGCTGAAAGAAAAGAAGAAAGCAAAGGACACAGAATGCACGTCCCTGAGGAAGAGAAGAAAAGCATGAGCAGATCTGTATGAATGAACCCGAGACAGCTCTGAATTACTTTCTCCCCTTGCAGGACTGAAACAGATGCTTTAGCCAAGTTCAAAATGAAATCACACGTCCCTCCAGACCCCTTCTCTGCCATCGCTGCATAATCTACTATAACTGACATGCGAGTTGTCTGCATAGTTAATCTTCTCCTATCGCATCTGGTATTTATCATCAGAAACAGACTGAGGAGGGATCCCGGAGAAGCTCTTCACATAGTGCAGATTTAAAATATTCCTCTCCAGCTCTGTTTCTCTAAAAGTTGGAAATGCCACTGAGGGCAGGGAACTCTGTGACAGAAAGTAGAAGGAAGGCCCTAATGTTGCCTAAATGAATCAGGGTCACGGAGATGAAAATTAAGGACACTAAATTCTACTGCTGAAAGGGCTCTTAAAATCTTCTGGTCACCTTCCTCGGTTTCCATGTGTATCCATCAGCTTTCATGAGGACCCTGAACCATGATGGCTAAATTAAAACTAGATGCTGAGGTTTCGGAAATGTCATTCAGGATTACCTTAACATTTTATTTTTTCCCCAGCTGGAGAAAATAGAAAATTATTAGGTTACCCATTTTACAATGATGACTAAGCTGTTATTATAGTTTGAGTGTTTCTTTCCCAAAATTCATACATTGGAAACTTAAGTCATGAAGCAGCTGTACGGGAGGGAGAGATCTAATGGGTGGTGTTGGGGTCATAGGAATGCACCTCTCATGAGTGGAATAATGTCACAATCTCCAGGGTGGGTTAACAACCTTGAGAGTAGGTGGTTATAGATCAGATCTGCCCCTCCTGATTTGTCTCTTTTTGCATGCAGTTTCCTTTTTACCTTTTGCCATGTTTTCACACAGCACGAAGGCACTCACAGGATGCCACCACTATGCCCTGGGACGTATGAGCTGTCAACCGTGAACTACAAATTCCCTTGACATTCATTCTGGAGACTCAGACCTGGGTCTCTTCAGACCCACACCATTCAGGGTATATGGTGGAACCCTTGCTGCTTTTTGCCTGATACACTGTGATCGGTGGGCTTGATTTAGATATTCAGAAGAATCTAGAAAAGAACAAATAGATGAAAGATCAGAGAAGTGATTCGTCATCGGGGCAGGCTACAGCTTTTAGCATCTTGAAACATGGTAAATAAAGTACAGTTGTCCAGAGCTGGGCATTGGGGGCTCACACCTTTATTCCCAGGGCTCAAGAGGTGGAAGTAGGAGGATTGCTGTGAGTTTGAGGCCAGCCTGAAACTACATAGTGAATTCCAGGTCAGCCTGAGCAATGAAAGGTCAGAAAAATGACAGCTATTGGGCAAAGGTCATGTGGAAAAAAATTGTACTTAATATACTTTGGGACAGCGTGGGTTTTCCTTGGTCTATTTCTTACCTTCTTTTGTGAATATGTTAGTGCCTCAAGGCTACTAAAACAGAATATTCAAAAGGTATTTTAAATGTTTTTACTTATAGAGTAATATTCTCCAACTTTCTACATTGGCAAAGAGTAATAGATTATAGATTTCAAATTTAGCAGCTTGTAGCTCCATGTGTAATAAACATAAGTATAGCTAAAGGTTAATTAGTTAATTTGCAGTTATTTTAATTAACTATCCTTAATTTACCAGATCTGACAATTTTGTGAATAAATTAAGTCATTCCTAATATATTTTAATAAACCTGAACCACAGAACGCCTTAAACTTTGTAAAGCAAGCTTTGGCATGATGGGATGAACACTCAAAATGAATTCTAAAGACTTAGGTCAGGCCATTTTCTACCATGGGTAGGTGTGGGCAGTTCACCTAGCTTCTGTGATCTTACCATCCATTTTCTATAAAAGGAAATACTGATCGCCTTACACATGCCTGGCAGAGACTTGGAAGTCTTCAGAAAAATACTAAAGATGTGCAAAAGTCAAAACACTGTACATAACATATTTTCTGTTTGTGGCATTGTTTTTAAAGTAAAGCATGTAGTTTACTTTTAAAAAAAAGTAATGGTTTTAATTTTTAAAAAAAGAACTGAGGAAACTATTCCCTCTCAGAGTTATATATGAAGAGGCTATATTTCCCCAGGTTGGTCGACTTTTATATTGAGACCAGACCTCTTCCCTTGGACTCTCTTGCCACTCACGGTCAGAATGGACATCCACATGGCTATCCACAGGCCTCAGTGTTGCTTTACCCTGGGAGGGAAAGTATCTGAGATGGGGATAAGTCACAGTGCATTGCAAGAACTGGCTTCTCTCACCCACCATGACTCAGGGAACTGAGCGGAAGAAGGGGCAGAAAGATTGTAAGAGACATGGTGGGGGAGAATATCCAGAGACATTGCCCACCTCAGTAACAACATGCAAAGGGGGGTGGAACTGGGTTGACTCCTAGGCTATTTACAACCCCCTACCCCATGGACTGATCCAGACTGCCCACGAGGAGGATATCCAACTGACTGGGGACAGGGAAGAGGGAAATAGGGGAATGGGAGACATCAACACATTAATCCCTTATTAAATGTATCTAAGTATGGATTAAAAAAAAAGAACTAGCTTCGGGTTAAGGAGACATGGTGTTGATTCAGTCACTGTTATTGAGTGCCAGCTATGTACCAGGCACTCTTTTGGATGCCTGGGGTATATAAATGAACAAAATGCCCAAAACTTCTTGAGGCATGTATCCTTGGGAATGTAAGGCCAAAGAGTCTCCAATCATTCAGATAGAAAGTAGAATGAAAAACAAGATAAAGTATAGGGGCCCGGCGTGGTGTCACATGCCTCTAATCCCCTGCACTTGGGAGGCAGAGGTAGAAGGATTGCCATGAGTTCAAGGCCAGCCTGAGACTACTTAGTGAATTCCAGCCTGGGCTGGAGTGAGACCTTATCTCAAACAACAACAGCAACAACAAAAAGACAAAGCATAGGAAATGTTCACCCTAAGTCATAACTCCTTGGCCCACAAACATGTAGAGACCCAGACTTGATTATAACGAGACTGGCTATTACCAGGGAAAATTTAAGCTCATTTTTCTTAGAAATACTTTTTATTTATTTGAGAGAGACAGACAGAGACAGAGAGAAAGAGGCAGACAGAAAGAGAGTGAGTATAGGATTGCCAGGGCCTCCTGCCATGCAAATGAACTCCAGATGCACACACCACTTTGAGCATCTCACTTATATAGGTACTAGGGAATCAAACCTGGGTGGTCAGGTTATGCAAGTAAGCACCTCTTAGCTACTGAGCCATCTCTCCAGCCCAGCTTGTTGTTTTTATGCATGGTTAAATAGACTAAGCTAACTTTATGAAAATCACACCTCAGCCCACCCACATATCATCTGCAGGTCTTAAGAGGACCTTGTTTTTTAATTTTCACACTCAGGAGGCTGAAGTAGGAGGATCACTGTGAGTTTGAGGCCAGTCTGGAACTACAGAGTTCCAGGTTATCCTAGATTAGAATGAGACCCTGCCTCAAAAAAACCACCTGGAGCCAGCAAAAACAGAGCTTACAGAAGGCATCTCAGTGCCTTCTGAAATTCATCAAGCCAGCTGGCTGCTGTCCACTCTGGGTGTCCCCTCTGCAGGACCTCACTACTACCCAGTTCCTGAGTCTCACACAAGCTCTGACTCAAAGCTTAAGCCTTGTCACCTGATGCACCTCATGGGGTCCATTTGTCCCTGGGATCCACACTGTGAATGAAACTGATGCCCAGAGAATCAATCTGACAGAGAAGGAAAATATAAAAAAGATGATCAACACATGACAATGTTAATAAAAAAATTAAATTAGTTTAATTTTCACAGAAAAAAACTTACTTTACTCTTAAGTGTGTGTTGATAGCAATATGGTCTTTCTGAAAATTGCTTACTATATCATACTAATATTGAAAAAAACAGTGAACATGGTTTAATTAAAAGTGATAGTTTAAAATAAGATATAAAAGTGGTTATCAGCTGGGCATAGTGGTGAATGCCTTTAATCCCAGCATTCAGGAGGCAGAGGTAGGAGGATCGCCATGAGTTCAAGTCTACCCTGAGACTAACTAACTCCATAGTGAATTCCAGGTCAGCCTGGGCTAGAGAAAGACCTTACCTTGAAAAACAGACAAACAAAAAAAAAAATGTGATTCTCACCTAAGATAAAAAGTCTCAATTTCTAGAAGTTTTAAAATAAATATTTTAAAATGTAAAAGTGAGAAACTAAGAAAGATATGTTCCTCTAAGGCAATGTTGCCAGATAAAATACAAAATGCCTAAAATTTAAATTTCATATGAATAATGGATAAATTTTCATATACATAAATCTTCAGGGTTAATTGGGCTTCCTGTGTGATTTTAATTTACTAAATATGTCAGCTATCATCTCAGGGATAAATTTTGTTTCCAAACACTGTTACAGGATAAAATCCAAACTATGAATAAGGGTCAATTAATTTGAAAAATACATTGGTACTACAATTTCAGATCTCATCGAATCAGGGTTTTACTGACATCTTGGATAATTTTTGTTTGGGGGGAATGTTCACTTGTTGCTCGTAGCATCCTCTTGTTATGACAACCAAAACCCTGTCTCCAGACATTTGTTCCATGGCAAGGTGGTGGTGGCTGGGAGAACCTCCCCTGGTTGAGGATCACTGTTTTGAGGGCAACAATATATTGATAGATTGTAACATACATTATTCTAGAAGAAAAGCCGCCAGGCCTGGTCTTGAGGAAAGAAGGGGAAAGCCATTTTTCATGCAGTGTTAATTTTAGAGGATCTTGGGACAGACACCAATGGGCGATTGATGGGAAATGGAGGAGCTATAGAGCTGGTGCATGGTGATGGTTTTCCAGTGTGAGGCTCCATCCGGGCTTCTGTTTGCTCAAGGGGAAAAGGCAGCAGAAAGCACTCGTGACAGCTCAGGTTCCCAGCATAGCCTCATCCAGGCTTTGAAAGAACAGTAAGTACAGAGAGGGCAGATTTCTGGAAAAGGAGTGTTTTATTTGGATAGCAATAACTGAAATTCCGACCTAGACCACCTAGCTGCTCAATCATGTGAGTGTATCCAAAAACACATGCATTAGAACCTGAGTAGGAAAACTGTTTACTATTTGATTTTTCACCAACTAATTTTGTAAAGAAATTTGCAAAGGTGTTGCTTCTATTTTTGCCCCCAAAACATATGAAGGTAGTTTGCTGTTTAACCAAAAGAAAGAAAGTAATGTGGCTGCACATATTATGGAAAAATCTTTAAAGAATTAACCTTTCAAATCTTTGTGGCTCTAAGTACTGTTCTTTGGTACTATGTGAGAGCTACTAATCATTCTGTCCTCCCAGAAATTTCCAGGGTAATCCTACTTTCCACTGAAATTCTACATGGTTGCCAGGTTGGAGTGAAAACCCAAATCTACTTCCAGAAAATAGAAACTCAAGAGGACAGTTATTCAAAAATGATCCCAATGAGAATATGTGAATATCTTATGCTACCTTGATTAAGATCAGTAATTTTCTAATTTATGAAGATAATGCAACAAAATTGCTTTGTGTTGTTCTAACTGGATTTAGAGAATCATCTCCCAAGTCTGTACGTTTTTATTTGTTTGTTTTGTTGTTGTTGTTATTATTGCTTGTTTATGTCAAGCCAACTCTGATATAAAAGAAAAGACAACCTTTGGATCAAGTCCAACATCCTTCATGCAATCTCCTAGGTCCTGAATGGTCTGATGGAGACCAGACTTCTCCCAACTCCTGAAGAATAGAATAGCTGCTCTAGAAAACAGTGATTCAGGGAAGATCAAGTTGGTTTTTATTTCACACAACAGGGTTGAAGATGCTCCATTGCTCCAAGGTTTGTGGGGCCTTGACTTATGAGCCCACAAGGTGACCTCAGCACTGTCCCTGGGTTGTTCCTCCACCCCTAAGGCATTCGTCTTCTCCTCCTGGCCCAAGCTCATTCACCAACATCCTCTCTTGTGTCCAGACCTGTCACAAGGCAGCTAGACAGATAAGCAGACAGCTCTGTTTGAAGAAGAGCTGTAAAATGGGTGTCTCAGGAGACACCCTGAAATAGAGAGAAAGGTGTAGGAAGTTCATTAGAGACCATGGGGAGAAATAAAACAATGGAGTGGGGGAGAGGGGAAGTTAGGCTGCTGGGAAGCCACAAGTAAGTCTCAATCAACCAGAATGGACCTGAGACCATCCTGAGGAGCTTGTAGGAGATGTTGGTCTTTATATCTCTTGAGGAGTTATTGGTTCTGAGCTACTCCAGGAAAGAGTCATGACCTTAAATGAGACAGCTCTTTTCAGCTGGAGCAATTTCCAAGCAGGGCCATCCGCTAAGCATGTTTCAGATGGAAAGATGCAAAGCACCCACGAGGGGATGTGACTGGGAAGTTGCATAGGCCACTTCTGTTTACATCTCATCGTGTAGGATCTTGAGGATGACATCCAGCTGCACTAGAAGCTGGAAATATGGTCTCTGGCCAAGAGGCCTGGTCTTAGCTATTACCAATGAGAGAAAGGGGAGAATAGAAAGAAAAAGTGTTGTGTAGCTTTATTGACTCTTTTATTCTTTATTTTATTTTACTTTTTTTTTTGAGGCAGAGTCTCACTTTAATCCACACGGACCTGTAACTCACTCTATAATCTCAGCCTGGCCTCAAACCCATAGAAATCATTCTACTTTAGTCTCCTGAGTGCTGGGACCTAGAATTCACTCTACAGTCTCAGGCTGGCCTCGAACCCACAGAAATCATCCTACTTTGACCTCCCGAGTGCTGGGATTGAAGGTGTCTGCCACCATGCTCAGCCTCATTGGCAATTTTATATTCAAAACCATTTCATTGAGGGAGGCTATCCACAATGCACTGAGGCAGGAAAACAGCTAAAAGTGGGACGAGAAGAACTGAAAGGTTGCTTATCTCCAGTGATGTCCTTTGAGTAGAGATGCCTATACAAAACTCAGCTAGATGTCAGAAGGACCCATGAGCTGAGCCCCCTGAATCAGAGCTGCAGAAGTAGCTGTCTAAAGATACGCCTCCAGGTTGTTCTCCTAAGCCACGGGTCTCACAAAGAATCAGTGTGTAGATGCTTTTCTAAGACTTGCTACATATTAGAACAAGTCAATTAACATGGAGGTTAAAAGCTCCTAAAACAGAGGTCAATGTGGTAGTGTATGCACTTGGGAGGAAGATTGCACATTTAAGGCCAGTCTGGGGTATACAGTGAGTTTGAGGGTTGGCTATGTAACACCCTGTCTTAGCTGGGTATGGTGGCGCACACTTTTAATTCCAGCACTTGGATGCTGAGATAGGATGATGGCTATGAGTTCAAGGCCAGCCTGAGACTACAGAGTGAATTCCAGGTCAGCCTGGGTTTGATTAAGACCCTACCTCAAAAAAAAATCTTTTTAAAAACAGATGTGAAGGGAGGAAGGAAATGTACTGAAACATGATTTTTGTTTCTGCAAAGAAAACATTTGTTGATAACAAATGTGCAAATGTATCGCTTTTTACGTTACTTGAGTTTTCAGTATAATGATGATGTGTATAAGAGACCAAGAAATGTTTAAGTGTGTAACATCTTATTTCTTTTTAAAAATTTTTATTGATTTATTTGCAAACCAAGGAGGGGGAGAATGGGTATGCCAGGTCCTCCGGCCAGTGCAAATGAACTCCAGACACTTTGTGCATCTAGCTTTATGTGTGTACTGAGGAATCAAACTCGGGTCATTAGGCTTTGCAGGCAAGTTCCTTAACCACTGAGCAATCTCCTCAGCTCCCTAATACCTTATTACTAAATGAACAAAATAGCCAGTTCCTGCCAGTGATCTTTGCCGGCACTGGACAAGCTTCTACCTTCAGGGTGAACATAAGGAGACGAGAAGAAGACTTGCTGAGGGGCTGGGGAGATAGCTCAGTGGTTAAGGGCATGCAGTGCAAGCATGAGCACCTAAGTTCAGAGCTCCAGCACTCAAGTCAAGATGCTGAGTGTGGTGGCACACCCCAGCACTCCCTGCACTAGAGAGGCAAAGACGGGAGGATCCTTAGGGCTTGCTGGAAGCTAGTCTAGCTCATTTGGTGGTCTCTAGGGTCAATGAGTGACCCTGTTCTAAAAATATAAGGGGCAGGGCAGAAAGATTGTAAGGTTGAGGAGAATATCCAGGGACAATTCCCCCACACACACACTTAACAACAACACACAGAGAAAAGAAAACTGGCTACCACTTATACAATTCATAATCCCCTATCCCCTGGTCCAGAAATCCCACTGAGGAGGTCCCGCAGTGGCTTGGGGGCAGGGAGGAGGGAAATGGGGGTTTCATCACAAGACTTGCTCATACAATGTATCTAATTATCAACAATAAATAACTTTTAAAAATAAGGTGGGCTGGAGAGATAGCTCAGTGGTTAAGACACTTGCTTGCAAAGGCCCAAGTTTGATTCTCCAATACCCACATAAAGCCAAATATACAAAGTGATGCATGCATCTGGAGTTCATTTGCAGTGGCTAGAGGCCCTGGTGTGCCCATTATCTCTCCATCTCTCTCTCTCTCTCTCTCTCTCTCTCTCTCTCTCTCTCTCTCTCTCTTCTCTCTCTGCTTAAAAATAAAATTTGAAATAAAATAAAAATAAGACAAAGAACAACTGAAGAAGACACCCAATGTCTACTTCTGGCCTCCACACAGAGACCCATACACACATGCATGTGCACCCCCACACATATGAAAACACACACACATATTTGCAAAGACTTGGCAGTGAAACTTGGACTACTGGTGACACTATATTAGTGTGAGACTAACCAACCAAGTGACCCTGTTGTGCTGTGGTTTAGAAGTGTCCCTGCCAAAAGGCTCATGTGTTAAAGACTTGGTCCCCAATAAGGTAACTGTTGAGGGATGATTGGATTATGACAGAGCTAACTCATCAATGGACTTATCTGTTTATGAGTTTGTGCTTGAATGAACTATTAGGAGGTAGGGTCTACTTGGAAGTACTAGGCCACTGGAGGCTTGCTTTTGAAGGGTGTGTCTTATTTAACTCCTGGTTGCCATGAGGTAAGCAGCCTCCCCTGCCGCATGCCTCCTGCCCCCATGATTTCTGCATCTCCACAAACCCAGAGCAATGAAGCCAGACAATTATAGGCTCAAACCTCTGACGGCATGAGCGAAAACAAAGCTTTCCTCCTTTGGTTTCTGTCAAGTGTTTTTGTCACAGAGAGGAAAGGCTGAATAAGCCATGCAGGCTGACTGAAAGAAAGAGGCTAGTATGAAGCACAGGGAAAACAGTGAAGCTTCTAGAAACTCCAACAGTTAGAATACAGGGAATCAGAAAACATCTGGAATGCCAGTAGGTTCCTAGAAATTCTTTGATCTCTTCTCCAGAGATAAATCATAATTGGAGATTGAGGTTAACAGGGTTATCAAGCTTTAGGACTTCCCCCTAGACAGCTGTCATGGTTTGATTCAGGGGTTCCCAAAAAAGAATGTGCTCTGAATGATTGCCCCCTAGCAGATGGCAGTTCAGGTATTCGAACCTCGCTAGGTTGTCTGGGGCGGCCTTATGGGGGTTATAAGCCAGCTTCCCCTTGCCAATGTTTGGCACACTTTCCTGCCGCTGTTTGCAGTGCTGTGGCAGAGGTGATGTCCACCCCTCTGCTCATGCCATCTTTTCCTCTGCTTGAAGGAGTCTCCCCTCAAGTCCATAAGCCAAAATAAACCCATTCCTTCCCAACTGCTTTGGTTGGATTCTTTTATGCAGCAACTAGAAAGCTGACTACAACAGGTGACTTCTTCCAAGGCTATGATTGACTGATCTTTCCTTTGCCCCAGCATCCTGATCCCCAGCATGGATGGACTGTGGGTGGTAAACTGTCTCCATGAGGAGTACCATAAATATGCTGAACAAACCTACAAAGTTTGGTGGAACTAAGATCCACACTCTCAACCTAGGCAACCCCATTCTCCTAAAGTGGAAGTGCGCAAATCATCAGGCTAAATTCCCTCCCCTGTGTCTGGCTACGTCACAGAGTGTCCCCCTGAGCACTCATCCAGGGGCTCTCCTACCTGCACTGTCCTCTGTCAGAGATCATCGTCTCCTCTCTCCCTCTATCCTTGGCTCCATCCTCTTCCAGACACCAATAATGACTACAGAGCTTCCCAGCTCTGTGTGTGGACAGGGTCAAGCAGATCCTCAAAAGGTGGCAAGATTTTGCTCCCCTCCCATGTTTGATTTTGTAATTCGAGAGGAATCATGACAGTTCCTGAAAGTGGAGCTGGTGAGATGGTTCAGTGTTTAAAGGTATTTTCTCTCAAGGCCTGATGGCCTGAGTTCAATTCCCCAGTGCCCACATAAAGACAGATGCACAAAGTGAGTGGTGCATGCATCTGTAGTTATTTTTTGAAAAAAAGGAAATGTGGTATCTCCATGAAGGGCTATCCTTTGAACCCTGAGTCCACCTTGGGACTTAGTAGTGACCCATGTTGGTGATAGGTGCCAGTGATGGACTGCCCAAAATAGACATGCACCTAGCAGGATGGTATGGGCCAAGAGAGCAGGCTCCAGTTCTCACAGATCTAAGGCTAAACTCCAACTCTATGCTCTTCAGCTGTGTGGTCTTGGAAGAGCTATTGATTGTCTCCAAGCCTTCACCTCCTCATTTATAAAATAGGGACATAATAACAGTACCTGCTTTGAAGGGCTGTTATAGAATTAGCTGATGTAAAATAAGCTAATGGCACAAGGCCTAGAACGTAGTATGCATTGACCAACCACAGCTGTTATAGTAGCTGCCCTATAAATAAGCCTCCTGGGAGGAAACTTGCCCTAAGGAAAGAAGAAAGAAGTCAAACTGATCTAGCAACAAAACCTCGGAAGGAGAGATTGCAGACCCAGCTCAGAGCCCAGCTCTTAGCTTTGCTTCTCTGTCAGCTTCCCAGTATCTCATCGCTCAGCCCCATAGAAGGTTGGGGTTATAAGTAAATTGTGAAAAGAAGTGTTTCGTTAAGAACTGTTGGAGGCTCTGTGGCATAAAGCAGAGGTGTGTAGGTACCATCACAGCCTCCTACACTACATATGTCCCACCTGAACCAGGGCGGGGTGGGCAACCTCTCCAACCTCATTGTAAAATAGCACCAGTTTTGAATCTCACAGGAGCCAAAGCACTGGAGGGGGTACTCAGGAGATGTGGCAAAGGTCACCAGGAGTATGATTGTGGCCTCCAGCTGATATGACAATGGTATCTTGGCATGAATATGGTTTCCATTCAATGGACCAGTGATTTCTAGCAGCTGTAACCATAGCCCCTCACTCCTATGGAGACATCTCCAGAGGCAGACTGATGCTCTGGACTTACTGCAGGAGCCTTGGAAGTGTCTACTGTCTTCTAGGATCTCTGAGCTCCAGCAGGAGTGGTCCTCAAATCCAAGGACATGGGATTGGCCTCTGGTTAAGAAAGAGAGGAAGGGGATGTCTGGTACCATGCAGTCACACTAGTAGCTAATTATCACCACGTGTGTTACAGAGAAGAGTCTGAACAGGACCAGGGTGAGGGAAATAGCTGGGCTGTGGAGCCCGTATCTGTTATCAGAATCCTAGGAGTGAAACTGCAAACCTTATTTCCAGCCTGTGTCTCTGAGGAAGTAAGAGGACCAGTAACCTGGAGAAAGGGTTAATCATAATCTAGGGAAGTAACTTAACCTCTACAAACCTCAGCCTTCCCATGCACAGAAAACAGCTGCCCACCTTTCCTATGGTGAATTTAATTTTTCATCACTGTGTCCTTAACACCCCTTCCCTGTGGAAATGTGGTAACTTCAAATATTGGAACTGTTGGGCTGGAGAGATTTCTCAGTGGTTAAGGCACTTGCCTCCAGAGCCTAAGAACCTGGGTTCAATCCCCAGTATCCACATAAGCCAGATGCACAAAGCTGTACATGCGTCTGGAGTTCGTTTGCAGTGGCTAGAGGCCCTGGTGTGTTCTCTCTCTCTCTCTCTCTCTCTCTCTCTCTCTCTCTCTCTCTCTCTCTCTCTCTCTCTCTCTGTTTTTTTTACTTAGAAACTTAGTTTTTTATTTATCATTTTTAACAAATAAATAATTTTTAAAACTTGGAACTGTTATCGTTCTTATAAATATTCTAGTGGAAACTTTACATCTTTAAAATAATTAGCATTCAGTATTCAATCTTAGAGCACTATCCAAATTTACATGATAAGAGATGCTGTGAGGAAAAGTCCCAATTAGGCAGCTGGGAAAGTTCTGGCTTCTTTGGTATCGAGGTGGCAACCACAAGATCTAAGTAGGAGTTGATCTTCATACACAGGAACTTTGTCCAAGTGATCCAGGTATCAGCCAAGGTGAGCATGTTCTCTTGGGACTCCTATGGTTATTTATAGTGGGAGACCTTGTATTAAGGTCTAGGGGTGACTGGGGACATGTAAGAGGGAGAACCCACATTTTGATGCCCATTTCTATACCTTCTGGGACATCCCTCGCTCCCTAGTAAGGAAACTCCTGCTAATGTGTTTTGCTCATCATCAGTGAAATGATTGCCGGTGCTCATGGTGAAGGTCCCAGAGGAGGTCAGTTGTCACAGGAAGACTGGCAGGCAGACTCCCGAGGGGAGTGTTTCTTCCCAAGGTGAAAGTCCCAGAGACCAAAGTCGGAGTTTCAGACTTACATGCAGCACTGGTTTCTCTCAGTGCATAAGGGAAGCCAAAGCATCATAAGCAGACTGTCAGTGCTGTCATTAAAAGGCAAGGTGTCATTTCTGAAGTGGACAATAGCACGAGCCAGCAAGAATATTCTTAGACAAATGGCAAGGAAGCCAATTTACAGAGCAGCTTGGCAAACAATTAGGTGGGAATTTCATGACTATAATTGTCTGCTGCATCCATTCTCATCATGTGGTCTTGGCTGCCTGTCGGTTGTATGTGGGGCCAGGACAGCCCTTCCCAGGACATATTCACAAGTCCATTGCCAAGAGACTCTTCCCAGACCACCCATTTCCAAACTTCGTGACTGACTGATGGATTTCCTTTCTGATTCACAGGTGTTTCTTTACATGCATTAATATCCTTAATCAAGCAGGTTAAATATAAGTCTCTATGATCTATAAGATAGGGCTGCACACTGCTCTACCCAGGGTGTGCTCAGCTGCAAAGGGATACTTCCTTTCCTTGAGGTTACTCCACTGCTCCCCTCCTTCTGTATAATACCTACACTGGAGTCTTAAAATGTCACTTTGTTTTATTGCCCTCACATTTTATATGTTCTTTTGACTGTTTCCACTGATTTCTCATGTGGGATTTCTTTGAGAAAGGATACTATTTTTAGCATCAATTGAACCAAGTGAGATGAAATCTTATAACAAATTCAGCTTCATTATATCAAAGGAAGGCAAGTTCTTTACCAATTACATTTTTCTATTTGAGAGACAAAGCCATGTTTGCTGTAAATGATATATACTGTTTATAATTACCACTGCCATTGAAAGGTAGTCAGTCAGTAAGAAGGTATCATTTCTTCTTTTCACAACACATCTTTTTTATCTTATTAATGGTTTGTGCCAGGAGAATCTACTAATAATCTTCAAGTATAAACAAACTGCTTATAATTACAACCTTGGATGTACTGATTTAAAATGAATAGAATGAAACTCAGGTCAGAAAAATTTTAAATCAGACATTCTAACAATAAAGATCAACTAACTGGATACTTATACGCTATGATATGGGAATGATAATGGGGAAATATTGAGTCTTTGTTTCCACAATTAGACTTTTGTGTTTCTTTTTCTAGTTTTCTTTTTTAAATTAATTAATTACTTTGCAGAGAGAGAGAGAGAGAGAGAGAGAGAGAGAGAGAGAGAAGAGAGGCACATCTTGTCTGGCTTGTCGATTATGTAGCTTGCAGGGTGCATTGCTGGTTAAGACTGTTGGAGATTTTTCTTCCCTGGAAGCCTAATTCATTCTTTCAAGCACTGTGAGAGCTCTCTAGCAGAGGGGAGCTTTCCAGGTCCACTCCAGCACGATTTCTCAGTGCCCTGTATCTGAAGCACATGGCATCTTCAACAATAAGGTCTTACCATCTAGTTCTGTGGGCAACCTAGAGAATTGGAAATAGCCTATATTGTTTGGAAAGGCCTAACTAATAACTCACTACCCTGGCACTGGAATTTTCCTATAACAACCTATTGCTTGTGGGAGCATCATTATCACCCACATAGGGCGAGAAGTGGAGTTTTATCAAGCTTAACCTGGATAAGTTTTAGCACATGGTGGCTGAGAAGTCGCACATCTCAATGACTATAGGATCCAATAGGTCCACAGTAACACTCAGAGCCCTGGGCCAATGGCGGGCCCTGCTCTCACGAGGACTTCAGCCATGCTGTCCCCTCCTTTTTCATGTCCTCCTTTTTCATGTCCATGACACGTCCCCCTTCTTGTTATGGTTTGAATCTGAAGCGCTCCCCACAGGCTTTGATACATCTAAAATAATCTAAGTTAGGTGTGGTGAGGCTGGAGAGGCTGAGGCAGGGGAACTATGAGTCTGAGGCTATGAGGCTAGCCTAGGCTACATATTAAGACTGTCTCAAAAAAAAGCTGAAAAAAGAATTCTATTGTCATATAACTTCCTTTAATGCTTTTGGAAATACTGTAAGTCTAATTTCTATTTCTTTGAAGCAGTCTGTCCTTTTGTTTGGCTACATCTAAGATCCTCTCTTTCACCATGGTGTTCTGGACTCCTACTATACGGTGCCTAGAAGTGATTTTCTTTTTGTTCTGCTTGGAATTTGGTGGGATTCTGCAGTTTGGAGTTTTTCAACAATTTTGAAAATTTCTCAGCTATTTTCTTTTTGAACATCATCTTTTTTCCCATTCTCACTACTGTATTCTTCGAGAATTCAACTTAGACATGCAGCCTTACTCTCCTTCTCTAGGACTTTTCTTATTTTTAAATTCTCACTTCTCTGTCCTATGTTGCATGTAATTTCTTTAGGCTTATTTTATATTTCACCTTTTTCTGAGGCCATGTCTCACTTTCATCCAGTCTAAACTCAATCGGTATCCCAGGCTGCCCTCATATTCACAGCAATCCTGTTCCCTCAGCCTCCATAGTGTTCGAATTAAAGGTGTGCACCATCAGCCCCAGCTCACTAATGACCTCTTAATCTATCGAATCTGCCACTAATTGTTTTTAATTTTAATTATATATTCCAGTTATAGAAGTTCCATTCAAGTACACAACCATTCCAGGACACATTCTGAGAACCACAGTGCTATGTGTTTTTATCCTGTGTGAACGACTTAGAGTGAGTGTGTTTACACAAAGTCAGATGGAGCTCGGTGTGACACATGCCTATAACCCCAACATTCTGGAGGTGAAGGTAGGAGCATCCTGGCCAGCTTGGTGTACATAGAAAAGAAAACATTAAATAAATAACCAACAACAAAAATAAGGGCTCCAAGGTCACTAGGCAACAGGATCTTATGGGACCAGTGTCATCAATGATGTTCTTCATTCACTGAGACATTATTATGCAAAACATATGTCTGTACTTGTTTCTTAAAAAATACTTTATTGTCTCACCCACCATGACTCAGGGAACTAAGCAGAAGAGGGGGTGGAAAGAGTATAAGAGTCATGGTGGGGGAGAGTATCCAGAGACATTGCCCTCCTCAGCAACAAGACACAAGTGTGTGGGGGGGTGGAACCTGGCTGCTTCTTGTGCTATCCATAACCTCCTACCCCATGGAACGATCCAGTTTGCCCACTTAAGAGGATGCCCAGTGGATTGGGGAATCGGGAATACCAACATAATATTTACTAATACAATGTATCTAATTTTGGAAACAACGCATGGTTTGCCCACTAAATAATGTAACTCATTATGGACAATAAATATTAAATATCGATTAAAAATACTTTATTGTTTCTTGTCCTTAATTTCAGACTTCTGGTTTTCTTCTTGATGCATATTAAATGTGTCTACTGTATACTTCGTTTTTAATACTTCTAATGCCTGCAAGTCTGTGGATGAGTCTCTTTTGTTGTTTCTGGAAGGTCTCATGTATTATGTAATTTTTCTTTGTATGTTTTATCTATTATTATTTTGTGTGGGCTCACAGTCTTTGGAATGTTATCTTTAGGAGTTCTTGAGAGCTGGCTTAAAGTTTGCATCTTCTGGGAAGGGTTTCTTTGACTTTAGTCATCTAGGGGGCACCATCACTTCTCTATTCAATATTTTTGCACACTATAGAAGCATGAAGATGGGACCAAATAATTACTAGAGGCAACATCAACTCTGAAGTATTCTGGACAAAAATATTTAACCTGAATAATCTAATCCTCTGACTCTCTCTCTCTCTCTCTCTCTCTCTCTCTCTCTCTCTCTCTCTCTCTCTCTCTCCAAGGAATTTGGGGACCACTAAGGAACTATTGTGCTTTTCCCTCAACTTTTTTGAATGCTTGAAAATGTTCCTGTTCTGAAATGTTATATAAAGATACAAAAACAAATACACAAAAGCCAACATGAGAGAAGGGAATCGCCAGAAGGGATTCCCTCCTCCACCCCTCAGCTAAGACGAAGACAGGAAAGTTTCCTTGCCCTGCCCTTCTGAGCAGAGGGGTTATGTCTAGTGGACCCTTACAGTAAGGGCGTGTCTCCTTAGGGGCTGAACGTTAGGTCAGTGGTCACCTATTGGACTCGTTGCTCTATGCAGCCCACCAAGGTTCTCAGAAAATCCCCCCAATCTTTGATGCCACCATAACAGAAACCAAGACCCCTGGTTTTACTGACTGTGCTCAAGGCCAGCATCTGCTCTGGTGTTCAGTTATTTCCAAGAGTCCAGAATTGCAATGGTTACGCTGTCTCTATGAATTTCATGCTTTCTTGCTAAGCTCAAAAGTTCCTTTAGTTTCAAGAGTATTTTCTACCCAAACCTTTTGGTGTTTTTACAAGAAAAATCATTCTATCTCCATGATCCTGCTCAAAACAGAAATCTCAGTACAACATCATTTAAAATGGAAGTTAAATCCCATTTTTTTCCAGTTCCTACAGAGATTAAAACAGCAGTTACAAAAACAAGTAAGTTTTTTTTTGGGGGGGGGATAATTACAATATCACTTTTATTTTTTAAATTTTTCTATTTCTTTGCAAGCAGAGAGAGATGGAGAGAGAGAGTGAGAGAGAGAGAAGAGAGAAAATGAACATGAGAATATGGGCAAGCCAGGGCCTCCAGCCATTGCAAACTCCAGATGCATGTTCCACTTTGTGCATCTGGCTTTATGTGGGCACTGGGGAATCAAACCCGAGTCGTTAGGCTTTGTTGGCAAGTGCCTTAATGGCTAAGCCATCTCTCCAGCCCACATCATCACTTTTAAAAAGCCATTAAATGCCTTCTAGCATAAATCCAGCATGCTTACCTCTGAATTACCCCACTGGAGGTATCTCAACATATACACACAAAATACTCGAACACACTAATCTCTTCCCCCCATTTATAAAGGTCAATTTATCCAATTGTCATATATTCATAGAATATAGAATAATTCTATATTGCTTAGCATAAGTATATAAAATAGGGTAGATCATGGAAGAAGACGTTCTCAGCACAGTACATCATAAATACCTTTCATAGCTGCAGTAGACATAACCCTGCTGACAAGTACAGTATGCCTCTTTTTTCATGCTTTTTCTGTTTGTGAGGATGCCCTCGTCTGAGGAGATTGGTAAAGGCATTATCTTCCATGATGCTTTTTTTACTGCCATGAGTTTAGGATGCTCAGTACCATCTGTGAGGATGTCACTTCCATTAATCATCCAGGGTAGACCAGTTTCCTCTATTGCAAGACCGTCACCCCTGTTCATGGACAAGAACCTGTATTAAAGAAAAATAGGGCTGGAGGGTGTAGCTCAGTGGTAGAGTGCTTACTAGCATGATAGGACTCAAGGATCCATTTCTAAAACCTAAAAATGAATTAAAATAAGTGAAAAAAGAAAGGAAAGAAAATAAACAATATCTTTTCTGAAGAAACAAATCACTGATTCACAATGTTCACAATGAATCACAATGTGATGTCCCACAGTCCCTGGTTATCACAGAGTGACTGTTCCAAAATGTCAACTACAGGTTGGAAGTGGAGGATGTTTTTTCTGGTCTTGATTTGATTAATTTCCCAAATACTTTGTTGCTCATCTGTGTGTATCTAGCTGTACATGTATGCACAACTACCCAGAAGTGAGCCTAGTGTGCTTATAATAACACCATCCACTGAGTTTGGAGCTCGGTTTTTGCTATTTCTTACAAAGCCAGCCAACAGCACTAATTCTACTTGCTGTGCTGTCCTTCCCACCCTTTTATAAGAGGGTTGGGTGCCCTTCCCTGAGAGAACACATTTTACAAGGTCAAAGACTGCCAAAGTCCTTCTGTTTTACAAGAGGGTTGGGTGTCTCTTCCCCTAGGAACACCTTCTGGAAGTTCAAAGATTGCTAAAGCAACCCAGAGCTTTCTTGTTCCCTCTCAGATTGCAAAACAGTAGATTAATAAACTTCATTGCAAGTACAACATCTGAACAATACTAATTTTGAAAAAAGACAATTTAATACCCACTTCATGTGAGGGGATTTGTGCCTGGTATTGAAAACCTAAATAAAAGACTAAGGCTGGAGAAGTTATAAGCCCTAGGGGATGGAGAACGACTATTTTTGTTTGGCTGATGGGATGCTTACCAAACAGTCTTCATATATTTAGCTCATATGTTAATGCTCTTCTCACTTCTGGTTAGAAAAGCTTCTCTTTTCAGATGGTGGTGATGGGATGTGAGGGTGATCTGACTCTGATATCTGTCACCCGACTGATCACCAGGGTTGATTTCATTGATCTGGCTGGCTTTATCACCTGCCTCCCCATCACCCCACGTGGATCCCTCCTGAAGTTGCACACTTGGTTGAAGAGGGCAACCTTCCATGAATGGAGGAGGACCAGTCTTTGTTCAAGGGTATATGAGTAGTCATGCTCCCCTGCTATAACTTCCAAACAAGCTTTCAGATGATGATGACCATAGCGGAGACTCAAAACTCATCAAAGTATTGAGCAGAGACAGTGGTGTGCTCAGTGCTAAATGAGATCACTATCACACCTTCCAAGGCTCAGGGGTCATTTCAGAAGAGGTGAAGAATGATTGTAAGAGCCAAAGGAAGGGAAGGAATGCTTTGCAATACTGTCTTCCAGACACAAAGTGGCCATGGCATTCATATCCTCACAGTGTCTGACACTCCCTACACATGACCTACATGATAGGAGAGGGGAAGGATGAAATCAAAATAGAACAGGAGCTGAGCATGGTGGTGCACACCTTTAATCCCAGGACTCAGGAGCAGAGGTAGGAGGATCCCTGTGAGTTTGAGGCCATCCTGAGACTACATAGTGAATTTGAGGTCAGTCTGGACAAGAGTTAGACCCTACCTTGAAAAACTAATATATATATATATATATATATATATATATATATATATATATATATATATATATATATATATATATATATATATATATATATATATATATATATATATATATATAATCAGGGACAAGTTGTAAAGAAGAAAGAATTCAGTAGCTGGAGGACAGCAGAAGGAAGACCAAGGAGGGTGGTAGAAGGGAACTTTGATAATGGTATATTGTATATATGAATGGAGGTTGTCAATAGATTTTTTTAAAAGACAATAATAATGAACATCCACATGCCAGGCATTACTTAAAATATTTATATTTGTTATTTCATCTAACAACATTGCTACTCATCTTACAAGAGGTACCCCTACCATTTCCATCCTATGAATGACATTCCAGGTTAAGGAATAGAGCCATTTAAAGGCTTTCCAAGTTCACGAAGTCAGGATCAAAGCCTGAGGCATTCCTAACTGGGATATTACCTCTGTGTCCACATTTGCTCGTTTTCCTTAGAAATAGTTCAAAGTCCTCCATCTCAGGAACCAGCTTCTGGTCCCTGATATGATAAGAACCCCAACATAGAAACAAACAATTTCACTGGAACCCACAATGTGTCAGCACCCTAGAACAGGTTCTTACAAAACCCTCCCTTTCCAGTGGGGAAAGAGGTGCCCCTTCCCCACTAACAGCACAACCCTAGTAAGGGGCTGTGATGGGTTTCTATGCCATGCACCACTTCTCTTGCTGTCTCTGTAGACCACAGGTAGCAGGAATGTGCCTTCACAGGCCATCATAAAGTGTGGGGGTGATCACAATGGAAATAGTTCTATTGGCTAGTACAGTTGAGTTTCACTGGGTGGAACACCTCCCTCCATCCAGAGAATGTCTGGAAATGAGTCTTACCTTCCATGGGGGTGGAGATGAAAAGAAAGGTATAAGTAAAGCCTGGGATTCACTGAGGAAGAGCTCCTCCCAACAGATCCTTTAGGGAAATCTGTCTTGAACACCTGCTGTGAGTTGAATGTAAAATGTTCCCTACAGGCTCCTGTGTGAACACTTGGTCCCCAGCTGGTGTTGCTATCTGGAAAGGTTATAGAACCTTTAGGAGGTGGAGTCTTTTTGGAGGAAGTAGGTTACTGGGGGTGGGTTTTGAGCTTTTAAAGCTTGACTCCACCTCCTCTTCACCCTCTGATTGCTCACTAAGGATACAGCGTGACTAGTCGTCATCCTACACCTTCTTCTGTACCTTCCCAGCCATGATGGAAGGTATCCTCTCCAAAATGGAAACCTTCCCTAAATTGTCAGAAGAATGGCAAATTCATCCTTGAGAAAGAGAAACCGGCTGCCCTTCACCTTCCCTTCCCGCATCCTCCTCCATGTCCCCCTCCTCTGTTTGTGTCCTTAATTCTCCTGCTACAATTCCTTGTCCTGATTTTTCTACTTTGTTAAATTTGCCGCATCTATTTTCTTTTCTCACTGGTCACTTTTTAAATGTAGCCACCAAAAATAATCATCATGAACTATTTTGTCAGGACATCCACATTCAGAACCATTTTGGAAAAGGTCAGGGGAGAATTCCACAAGGAAACCTCTCTCCAAGGAATCAAAGTCAGAAATTATTCCTACCTGAAATTTGTTATAAAACACATGCCATGGATCCAGGAAATTTAGTGCTCAAATGGGACAGTGCAATGTGTTTGCAGTTCGCATTTCCTGAGATCCATCAGAAGCATTGCACTCCCAGTGGACATATCGTTCATGTCAGTGATCAACTCCTTTACAATTCTCAATGGATATGAAGCTGGTCTTTTTTAATACCATTAGATTGTTATTCTTAGAAGAAGCAAAGGAATTACACATTTAATATTATTTAGCCTCTGTAACTGGGAAACACATGGTGACCTTAAAGCCTAGTGTTTCTCTGTTGGAGAAGATAGGAAAGGGAGGGATAGAAAGAACAGCAGCAGGAGTGAGTCCATCACTGTTGGTTTCTATTTCTCCCCAGTTTTTCTTCTGTTAAAACTCAAGTGTAAACATGAATTGTCAAGAACTGATGGGGAAATGTGTGGCAACAACTTTTCTGTAAAGGAGGACAAAGGAACTATGTTCCACTCTTGCAGGCCTATGGTCTCTGTGACAGCTTTGTTATCACGCCCCACGAAACAGCCATTGGCAGAAGAGCATGGCTACGTTTCAATAAAACTTCATTCATAGACCTTGAAATTGGAATTTTACATAGTTGTCAAATGTCATAAATACTATATGTGTTTGTTTTTCTCCCATTTTTAAAATATAATTTATTTATTTTCAAGCAGAGAGAGAAAGACTGCAAACAAACTTCAGACACATGTGCCACTTTGTGCACCTGGCTCTATGTAGGTACTGGGGAATCAAACCCAGATCACTAGGCTTTGCAGGCAAGTGCCTTAACCACTGAGACATCTCTCCAGCCCTCTCTCAGTCATTTAAGGCTAAAAAACTTAGTCTTTGTTTGTTGAGCCAAGAAAAAGAGCCAGTGGCCAGATGAGCCAGGGTTTACCAATCTTGGCTCTAGAAATTTTTTTTTATGTGAAGGCCATTCTTCACAGTGTACCTTCTCTGATTAATGACAAAAATACAGCAATCTTCTCTCTTTCTGTCTAGTCAAGTTTTCCTGTCTTTCATTTTTTTCTCCCATGCCCTCACATCACTTCTCTTAATCCTCACATATTTGTTTCAAGGCATTATTATCAAGCTCACTTAAAATAAAGACCATTTTTCAAAGACCCACCGGAGAAAGTACTAGTGACTACAGTAGCTAAAAAGGAAATGGGGAGACAAGAGCCTGTGTCTGATATGTTAGCACAGTGCATTCTCTGATCCCTTCCCGATAGGCTTTACCTCATGTCATAGAGACTGCAGACATTGGGGGATCAGGTTCCTAGACTACGTCTAAAACTCACCTCTGGAAAATAAATCTAAGGTGAAGTCTGTTAGAATACTTCAAGAAAAAATTTACAGAGAGGGATTGGAGCTATAGCAGCTCTCTTGCAACCATGGTGAATGCTAACTAGTTGATCCAGAGTCCTAACATGTTAACTCACTGAAGTGGTCCTAGGATTCTCTCCCCCTGGGCTCACATGTTATAGGAGATAATGAGCTCCAGGATGGAGACTGTTATTTATCACCCAGACAGCCTTCACTCACAAAGCTTGTGTTACTGAGGAGTGAGAAGGACAATGAGTAGCATGAAATGGCAAAAAAGTAAGCAAACATAAAATATCAAACTTCATAGAATAATGAATGACGATTATATCTTCAGCGCCCCTTGATTAAACAAAAATCATGTTATCAACTACTCCTTCCCTAGAAGCTCTGCTCCATCTAAATCATGACACTTTTGTCTCTGTCCCATATGGTCACTTCCCTGTCTCCCCCCACCCCCCAGCAGGCAAACCTCCTGAGACTCCATGACCCTCCCTGTCTCCATTTCCAAGTCTGCACCCTTGTTCCTCAAATGGCAGACCTCTGCCTTTCTTCCATTTCCGCTTCTCCATCAAACTGCCTCCACCAGAGCCACCAGTGGCCTCTGTCTTAAAACATCCAAGAAGAGTTTTTCATTTCATTTTGTTGTTTATAGTTTGGTGCTATAGACCAAACCCAGGGCCCTCACACATGCTGAATAAGCCTTCTGTCATGGAGTGACAGCCCCACCTAGAAGAGCAGTCCGTCTTAGATTGCTTGAGCACTCACTTCACAGGATCTCTAATGTTTCCCTGACACCCTGTCTTCCAGATTTTTCTCTTGCTATTCTTCTTGCTTGCTTCTTCTTTTCCCAGTCTCTGGATGTTGGTGCTCCTCAAAAATTCCCATTAACCTGTCCTTTCTTGTTGCGCACATTTTTCTTGTGGGGGGTCGTCTTTCATTCAGTTTTAGTTATTGCCTATAAATTAATGATGCCATTAGTGGTACACCTGCCTCTGGAGTCAGATCCATGTACTTTCGTGGACAACTCCATATGAACATCCTGAATTTGGGGATTTTAAGCCCCAAATCACCATCTACTCCTTGTATCTCAGTGAATGACACTTCCATCTACCAAATTGTCCAAATCTTTGGGACATTTCCCTTCATGGTCTTGCATATGACATGTCTCCCCTAAGTTGTCATTTGGAGAAGGCATCTGTCATGACACAAGAGAAAAGACAGCTCTTTTAGGAATCTTTCCCTAACTCTCTCCGCTACAAGTTTCCCTTTCTTATCCTCTGCCTTTCCTAATTTAGCTATAACGCACCTCTATGGCAGCCTGTTGTATATTGTTTGTATCATCTGTTGGCCAAGTAGGTCATGAGCTGGAGAATGGAAACTGGTCCATGCATCACTGTATGTCCATTGCATTTCAGTGTTTGGAACATTCTAGAAAAATGTCACAGAAATAAATATTTGTTGAATGACTGAATGGGTGCATAGTAATTCTTGTTGGGTAATTGATTATATTAATAAGAATAAATTAATATCTTATGCTTTATTGGTAAATATTCTTGTGAACACACTTCTGACAGTCATTGGCTAGAAAGATTTATATAACTTTGCGGGGTGTGGTTGCGCACACCTTTAATGCCAACACTAAGGAGGCAGAGGTAGGAGGATCGCAGAGAGTTTGAGGTCACCCTGAGACTACATAGTGATTTCCAGATTAGCCTGGGCTAGAGTGAGGCCCTACCTTGAAAACCCAAACAAACAAAAAAGAAAAAGAAAAATTTTACATAACTTTTAAATAAAGAGTCTCTAATCCAGCTTCTTTATGAGCTATTGAACTATACAGAGTGACCGTTTGTAGTTAGTCACACCTG
Organism: Zapus hudsonius; assembly: GCA_004024765.1. Taxonomy (NCBI): domain Eukaryota; kingdom Metazoa; phylum Chordata; class Mammalia; order Rodentia; family Dipodidae; genus Zapus; species Zapus hudsonius. The sequence goes on from PVHP010001160.1 coordinate 110,316, forward strand.
TTTTCCTGTTGACAATTAACCATTAAAATCTCTCAGGTGTATATTCTTTTAGTTAGGTTAACTATGGCCCCAGGAGTTTAAATATAATTAATTTGCTTACAAACTTTCCCCCTCATAGATGAACAATGCAGATCAACTAAAAACATCCCCCAAGTTCTGAACTCCCTTCTGATAAGAACAGATACTACACTTGATCTTAGCCAAAAGGCCGAGAAGCGATTGAACTCCCTTCTTTCAAATCAATGCAACTTTGAGCTGGGCATGGTGCCACATGCCTAACATCCCAGCATTTGGGAAGTGGAGGCAGGAGACCAGGAGTTCAAGGCCATTCTCAGCTACATAGGAAGCATGATGCCAGTCTTGGCTACATAAAACCCTGTCTAAAAACAAAGAACAGGGCTGGAGAGATGGCTCAGCAGTTAATGTGCTTGCCTCTGGGGCCTAAGGACCTGGGCCCAACTCCCCAGTACCCAGGTAAGCCAGATGCACAAAGTGGTGCATGCACCTGGAGTTCATTTGCAATGGCTAGAGGCCCTGATGTACCCATTCTCTCTCTCTCTCTCTCTCTCTCTCTCTCTCTCTCTCTCTCTCTCTCTCTCTCTCTCTCTGTGTGTGTGTGTTTCTCTTTGCCTACAAATAAATAAATATTTTTTAAATCAAAGACCAAACAAAAACATCAAGTTGGTGCAACTTTGCAGGTTTGTTTCATATCTTATATCTTATTATTTAATTGTACACCACATCACATTTTATTAGCAAAACCATGTAGACACCTGGTGCTAAATGTGGGCCTCTTCTGACACAGCAGTGATTATTATCATTAGATACTGCAGGACTCACCATGTGCACGGATTAATGCATGATTTAATGAAGGAGAGAACTAATTTAAGAGATGCTGGTTATCAAAACTCTCTCTGGACTTGGAGTTCAGTAGGCATATTTATTAACTGTAATAAATGTGCTCACAGTCACATTTATGGCTTTTTCTAAGGAGCTTTGCACATTATTTAGTAAAGTATATTAAAGAAGTTTAATGAGAGTTTTTTTATCTATAGATCCTACTGAGACCCTACGTGAGACTGAAAATGAGTGATCTTACACACTTCTTTTTGAGCTTCACTACTCTTCAGTGCCTAATTGTAAGGTAAAATGTCTTCTAGATTCTGGGGAAAAATATCTATGTTTAATTGTACACTAATCAAGACCCCCTGTTTTATTTACAGGCCCTTATTTGTGCTAAGTACTTTCTGGAAAAGCTATCATCCTGCACTTAATCAAGTCCCCTCCTTTGTTTGTATCTTTCAGAATACAGCAAGAGAGCTGTGGCCCATCCAACCCTACCAACAGACGGCAGGCCAATAGCTGAGATCCTGGCAAGAGATGAGCCACCCCAGACATACTGTGGAGGATCCATATGGAACCCCGCAGAGAATGATGGGATGAACAAGTGACCCACAGCCACAGCCATTCAATCAACACAGGATAAGCCAGTGAGACAGACACCAATGATTTTCGACACAAAGTCCCCTAAGTCCTCAACAGTAAAGCAGCCTTAATACTCACCCACCACAACTCAGGGAACTGAATGGCAGAGGGGGCGGAAAGATTGCGAGAGCCGTGGTGGGGGAGAATATCCAGAGGCATGGCACCCCTCAGTAACAACACACTTGGGTCAGGAGAACCAGGCTCAGTACTAGGCTATCCATGGTTCCCTGCCACAAGGACTGATCCAGACAGCCCACGGAGGAGGATATCCAGCTGATTGGGGAAGGGAAAGAGGGACATTGGGGAACTGGGGATAATAACTCATCGTTTGCCCATTAAATAATGTAACTCATTATGGACAATAAAAATAAATAAATAAAAAGAAAGAAAGAAATAGCATTTCTGAAAGCCAGGAGATGCTGGTAATAAATTAATGTAAATATACATATTAAAAAGAGTAACCTAAACCAAGAGTTCAGAGTCCGTGTTTTCCCACTGCTGTGGTATAAATGTCACACAGCAGAGTGTAAACCATGTTACCTTTATCCATTGTTTATGTGAATAACTATCCCAGTTACAGTTCCTTTGAGAATTCAAGTAGGAACTTGACATAACTAATAGTAACCTTATGCATATATCAATGAAAAATAAGTGTAGTTAGCTGTGTCATATACCAGAATTAGTGAGTAATGTCTCCCACTTCTGAAGAAGAATGTTACAGCCACCCCACAGGAGGTGGGGGGCCGGACACCCCCACTCTCCAAATGGCATTGGATGTCAAGGTCAGTGCTGATTCCACACAGCTAACAGCAAAAAGGGGTTGTAAGGCTTTGAGGAAGGGTAGCATGATGCCCAAGCTGGCTGGAAATGGCTTCAGAGAGCAAGAAGAAAGAATGGCTTTGTGTTCTTTCTCACGATTTGGTTGGTGACCTTTGGGATGGAGGCTTCTTTACCAGTTTGCCCAAATGTAGGGCCAAGAAGAAGAGAAGTGATAGAGTTGAGTGTTGTCAGCAATGAAACGTCAAATATGAAATCATGGGGCTGGAGAGGTTGCTCAGTGGTTAAGACACTTGCCTGCAAAGTTTAATGACTGATTAGATTCCCCAGTACTGGTTTGATTCCCCAGTACCCATGTAAGCCAGATGCACAAAATGGTGTATGCATCTGAAGTTTGTTTGCAGAGGCTAGAGACCCTGGCATGCCCATATTCTCTCTCTCTCTCTCTCTCTCTCTCTCTCTCTCTCTCTCTCTCTCTCTTTCTCTCTCTCTTCTTGCAAATAAATAAACTATTTTAATGGAATCAGGTTTCACATTATAGCATTGTTAGAAATCTGGTATAACATTCACCCAACTGCCTCATAGTATTATATAACAAACTACCACCAAACCCCCATGACTGGAGTCAGCCAGACAGCTCGGCGTGCCTGAACCCCTCACCTGTTTGAGTCAGCAGTCAGCTGTCAGCTGATCATGCTGCCTTTGCCTAAAGTGATCATATTTTGCTCCCTGACTCTCATCTCCACAAGGCTAGCACAGGCAGAGGGGTGGCAGCCAGGAATTCCCAACCACACATGCACCTTGTAAGCCTCTCCTTGCAGCACTTTTTCTAAAATCCTATTGGGAAAGCAAGCCATTTTTCTAAGCTACTTCACACATGAGTTGTAATCACAATAGCTCTTATCCAAGTTTACAGTGTTCAGAAAGAGAACTTAATGCAATGAGTTATTCACTATTTAGTTTGAGACACCATAATTGGAATTGGTGCTTACAAAAATAAATGAGATAATTTTCACGAGCTCACAGCCTGATTATTGGGACAAAATTAAACAAATAAATTCAGATACTATAAAATAAAATTGGATGTAAGCATAACCATAGAATTTTTATATATACACACAAACACATTTTAAATTTTAAATCAAGGTTCTGTATGTAAAACATGTGGCACTTGTCTATCTGAATCTAGCTTATTTCATTTAATATAGTTATTTCTAGTGGCCTCTGTTTTCCTGCAAATGCCATTATTTCATTTTTTACAACTGCATAAAATTCTATCATATATTATTATATATAATATATATTATTTTATATATTATATTATTGTTTATATATTATTATATTTCCTATGCCTATATATCAAGTTGCTTTACCTATGCTTTCCTCTGACAGTTTCATTATATATATATATATATATATATACATATATATATATACATATACTTATGACATTTTCTTTATCCATTCATGTGTTGATAGACGTCTAAGTTGGTTCCATTTCCTGGCTATTGTAGATATTACAGCAATAAACATGGACACGCAAGTAACTCTGTGGTATGGTGACTTAAGAGTCCTTGGTGTACATACCCAAGTGGCATGGCTGGGATTATGGTAGTTCTATTTTTAGTTTTTCTTTCTCTTTTAGAAAATTCCATACTGATTTCTATAATGGCTGCACAAATGAACATTCCCACAGCAGGTTCCTCTTTTCCACACCCTCATGTTGTCATGGTTTTTAAAAATATTTTTATTTATTTATTTGAGAGAGAGAGAGAGAGAGGCAGACAGAGAGCCTCCAAGCCACTGCAAATGAACTCCAGACACATGTGCCCTCTTGTGCATCTGGCTGTATATGGGCACTGGGGAATCGAGCTCTGGTCCTTCTGCATTGCAGGCATTTGCCTTAGCCACTAAGCCATCTCTTCAGCCCTGTCATGGTTTTTTGATGCTGGCCATTCTGTTAGAGGTGAGGTGGAATCTGAAAGCAGTTTAAATTCGCATTTCCATGGTGACTAAGGATATTGAGCACTCTTTTTCGAGTATTTATTGTCCATTTATGTTTCTTCTTCGGAACTGTCTATTCAGTTCATTGGCCCATTTATTGATTAGATTATTTGGTTTTGGATTTTGATGTTTAATTTTTGCAGTTTTTTTATCTATCCTAAACATTAATATTTTGCATGATGGTAAAGGTTTTTTTTCCCCATTCTGTGGGCTTCCTCTTCACTTCAGTGATTGTTTTATTGTGCAGAACTTTTTAATTTGATGAAATCCCACTTGTCAGTTCCTGTGCTATTGGGGTCCCTTTCAGAAAATCCTTTCCTATGTCTATATCTCGAGGTGTTTTACTTATGTTCTCCTCTGACAGTTTCAAATTTTCATATGATATATTAAGATCTTTGATCCATTTTAATGTCATTTCTGAAACCACAGATATTTTAATGCAGTAGCACAGAAATGAACCTGATTAACTCTACTGCCTTCTTTACCATAGAT